>OZ023165.1:1880950-2031574 GCA_963678695.2 Diplodus puntazzo | reverse complement strand
TGGCTCTTTTACATCAAAATTCGACCAAATGCACAATGGCTAAGCTGGATTTATTTTCAGCTCCTATGACTCAAATGTCTATCGAAGATAAAACCTACACAGAATTCCTGCCATTGTCCGCCATCACTGACGGGGGTCCTATTGAATTTTTTATTCTGGGAGAAGGTGAAAAGTACTTGGATCTGAACGACACCTTACTTCACCTGCGGCTCAAAATTACCAACGCCGACGGAACAAATATTCCTGTCGACGCAAACGTGGGTCTCATCAATTATCCTCTGAATACCATCTTTAGTCAATGCGATATTATGCTTGGGGATAGACTGATTTCTCAATCCAGCGCCACACACCCCTACAGAGCAATAATTGAAATGTTACTCAACTATTCTGAAGACACACTCAAAAGTCAATTTAGCGCCGGGTTATTTTACAAAGACACGGCCGGTGCTGTAGACTCGAGAGTAACCCTGAACGGACCTAACAGAGGACTAAACGCCAGAGCCGCTTACACAGCCGATTCTAGAGAGGTTCACCTGCTGGGACCGCTTCACGCCGACATTCTTTTTAGCGAGAGACTCCTTCTCAACTCGGTGGATGTGAGAATCAAACTTACGCGCGCCAGCGACGCCTTCTGTCTGATAGGTGCTGAAGATGGCACTTTTCGTCTGAAAGTACTGGTGCCTCTCTATTCACAAAAAAGTCACAGTTTCTCCGGCTGTGCGGTTGGGGCATGCCTCGGCCTTACTCAAGGGAAATGCGCTGTACCCTTTGGCACGCGTCAGCGTGAAAACGTACTCCATCCCTGAAAATTCCAGAGTATGCACCCAAGAAAATCTGTTTTTGGGAACGATGCGTAAATATATTGTTTTGGGTATGGTGAATCACGAAGCTTTCACAGGAAAAAGAGATCTCTCCCCCATTAATTTCCAGCATTTTGATGCGGAATATATCACTCTCTGTCAGGCGGGAAAACAAATACCCTCTAAAGCTTTCCAACCTCAATTTAACCAGGGGGTTTCGGTCAGAGAGTTTTACAACATGTTTGTCGCTACAGGGAGGCATCTGAAAGATTTACCTCTGAGCATTGACAGACAATATTTTGAACGAGGGTATTCGCTGTTTGTGCTTAATCTCAATCCGGGAGGACAGCGATGCATTGTCCAGGGTTTCTAACGGCGCTTTAAGGCTGGAGATGAGATTCAGACAACCCTTACCCAACACAGTCACTCTTGTGGTTTACGCGTGCTATGACTCTATTTTGGAAATTGATTCCAAATGACAAGTGCTGGTAGATAATTATTAATGAAAGAAATGAATAATCATCAGTTGGAGCAGCTTCTGGGAAAAGTGTTGGGGGATGTTTTCTGCGGTGTATGGGCCTCTGACCAGCTTCCCTCACTGACTCACTCCTTTGCATTACCCTCCTACTTTATCGTAAACACGCATAAAGGACATCGTCCCGGGGAGCACTGGTTATTTATGACTCTAGAGGAAGATGGGACTGGAACTTTTTTTGATTCTTACGGATTTTCTCCCGATTTTGATTACTACCCTCGGAGCCTCTTGCGCTTTTTGGAAAATCGTTCTGACCGGATATTGTACCACAATCTCCAGCTTCAACACCCTTTATCACGAGTCTGCGGTCAACACTGCGTTTATTACCTGTACCATCGATTTTGCGGGTTGTCTTTTGAACAAGTTTTGTCTTTATACGATAAAAATGTGGTAAAAAATGACCTTGAAGCATATGCCTTGGTGAAAAAATTTCAACGTTGTACTAGCTCTAGTAAAAATAATAGTTGTTGCAGTGTACAAGACACCTGCTCTTTCGAAACTTTTTTGAACCAATGTTAAAAAAAACGCTGTACACTCTGCATTTGACATTTGACAAATAAAAACATTTTATTGAAAAAAAAGTTCTGTCGTGTCATTTCATTCAAGGTTTAACCAGCGTGGAGACAATTTCACTTTTTTATTTTTTCTTCTTTTCCTCTCTTCCCTCGACTCTTCCTCGGCTGGTTGAATCCAACGCTCAGAGGTTAGAAATATTTCTTTATCCCTCGTTTTCGGATACTGTCTGGGGCTGGAGGCCGACTCGCCCCATCTTCCTCTTTCCTCCTCCTGGCCGATGTGGGGATGTTTAACTCTGTCATCGTGGATAAAAATCTTCTCCATCAGTTGGGTGTGTGGGTTTGCGGTGTTTTAGTCCACTGCATCAGGTGTTTCAGTAAATCAACCATATGAGATCCTGGCACCGGTGCTCCATTATAAACAAACTCTCCTTTAGAGGTCCATCCCTTATCATTCTCGGATAATTTTTTCATAATACACTCGGCATTTTTATGATTGCGCTGGGGAAGGTTTTTCATGACCTCGATCATCGTGACGTCCTCCGACTCTTTGCCCGAGACCCTGCGTCATTTCCCGGTCCAACGTTCTCCAGGTCGTTCTTCCGTGGGTCAACCCTCGGATCCTTGTGTAAAGTCACCGTCACCCCTTTCTCCTCCTTTTGCCCTTGCTTAACCAGGTTAAGATATCTCTGCAGCAGGGCGTCATATTTTTTGACTCTTTCATGAGGATTCAATCCAGGTTTGTTTAAGACGGCTCTCATTTTAGCGTCCAGATCATCCTCCGCCGAATGTCTGATGGTTTGCTCCGAACGAGTCAGACGATTCAATTGTTGGGGGGATAGGAGAAACATTTTTTGAGTCTTCTTCATTCTCAACCTCTTCTGACCAATCCCCCAATAAGATCTCCTATAAACGGCACGACTGTAGAGAGCAGGGGTAAAAGAAAACCCCCCGACTGTTTCATCAGAGTCTGTTGTTTGCGTTTCAGTCCGGTCCTTTTATCGGCCAGCACTCTGATAATTTTCTTTTGTTTTTTAAATTTATTGAATTGAGACTGAGATAAGGGCACGTTGCCCTTTAGAATGTTTAAAGCAATTTCACACAGAGTTTGGATAAAGTCTGGGGAGCCATAACTCAGAATGTCTCGACGTTTTTGAGGCGTGGCGTGATACAGAGCTTTCAACATGGGAGCGTTCCTTTTTACCCGCTTCGACATTTTTTCAAATTATGTTTTCGGCAGGTACACAATGGGCCACTGCTGTGGAAGCACACCCGATCTTAGTCTGTATTGTTCTGGACAGAAAGGCGTCAGGTCGACCAATAAATACCCGTGAGGCTCCAAAGTAGCATCCGCGAAACTTTCCAAGAAGAAACTTTTTTGGGTGGGAAACATTTGCTGAGCTAATAGATTAATCTGTAATTTGTCCCGTGGGTTCTTAAACAGAATCATATAATTGCAATTCAGGCTAATGGTGCATGAAAATTTACCCTGGTAAAAAATATTTTGGGTCAGCATCATAACGCTCATATTTTTATGATGTCTATACTGTGTGAAAATTTTGACCACTTCGGGATGATTGGAGGCATGAAAAATAACATCGTCTAGAATGACCAAATGAGTTTGATCAGACGGAAATAAGTTTTCATCTTCAAAAGAATCAGGCAGGCCTTCAACAAATTTAATTTTTTTATTCATCTTTTGCAATTCAGCATACATGGATTGAAAGTATGTATAAATCCAAACAATGTTGTCGGGTACAGAATTCATTACCCAGCTGGCACCGGACGTCAATAGACGTTGATCTTTGGTTGGATTCAAGTCATGACGTCAGGTGACCAAAACCAACGTCCATTTAACGTCTAATTTCAACATCTTTTGACATAGGAATATGGACGTCAAGTGACGTTAATATTTTGTTGGTTTTAAGTTTGGGTTTTAGATAACTGATATCCAATGCCGGACCAATGTCTGATGCCAACGTCATTTTGACATATGATTCTGACATTTATGGTGACCAAAAACCAACGTCCATTTCACGTCTATTTTTAACATCTTTTGACATAGGAACATGGACGTCAAGTGACGTTAATATTTTGTTGTTTTTATGTTGTGGTGTTGGGCAACCAAAACCAAACGTGTGTCAGACGTCTTGTACTGACACAACTTTGACGTTGAATAATGACCTTTTTGATGACTAAATTCTAACGTCTGGAAAACATCTATCAACAATGTTAGTTTGACATAAGACATAGTTGTCTAATGACGTTGAAATTTGGTTGGTTTAAAGTTTGGGTGTTACGTAACTGATATCCAACGTTAGACCAATGTCTGATGCCAACGTCAATTTGACATATGATTCTGACATTTATGGTGACCAAAAGCCAACGTCCATTTAACGTCTATTTTTAACATCTTTTGACATAGGAACATGGATGTCAAGTGACGTTAATATTTTGTTGTTTTTATGTTGTGGTGTTGGGCAACCAAAACCCAATGTGGGTCAGACGTCTTGTAGTAACAAAACTTTGACATTGAATAATTACCTTTTTGATGACTAAATTCTAACGTCTGGACAACATCTACCAACAACTTCAGTTTGACATAAGATATAGTCGTCTAATGACGTTGAAATATGGTTGGTTTAAAGTTTGGGTTTTAGATAACTGATATCCAACGTCGGACCAATGTCTGATGCCAACGTCATTTTGACATATGATTCTGACATTTATGGTGACCAAAAACCAACGTCCGTTTAATGTCTACTTTCAACATTATTTGACATAGAAATATGGACGTCAAGTGACGTTAATATTTTGGTCTTCTTATGTTGTGGTGTTAGGTAATCAAAACCCAACGTGTGTCAGACATCTTGTACTAACACAACTTTGACGTTGAATAATTACCTTTTTGATGACTAAATTCTAACGTCTGGACAACATCTATCAACAACGTTAGTTTGACATAAGATATAGATGTCTAATGACGTTGAAATTTTGTTGGTTTTAACTTTGGGTTTTTGATAACTGATATCCAACGTCGGACCAATGTCTGATGCCAACGTCATTTTGACATATGATTCTGACATTTATGGTGGCCAAAAACCAATGTCCGTTTAATGTCCACTTTCAACATCATTTGACATAGGAATATGGACGTCAAGTGACGTTAATATTTTGGGTTAGGGTTAAGGTATGGTGACCAAAACCCAACGTCTTTTCAACACCATAATTTAAACGTTTACAGAACGTGATATTTTAACATCCTTTGACATAAAAATGTTGTGGCTTTAAAGTTGTGGCAATAAGTAACTAAAATCCAATGTCTTGCAAACATCTAAAACTAACATCAGTCTGGCATAGAAAACTTCAACTTTAAGGTCATAATGATAACATCAAACCAATGTAATATTCTAACATTGTTTGTTTGACGATATTTTGTTGGTTTTAAGTTAGGGTTAAGTAGCTAACTAATATACAACGTCATAATAATGTCTGATGCCAATTTTGACATAATAACATTTATGGTGGCCTTTTTCTAACGTCTGTTAAACGTTTAATATTAACAAGCACATAATTCTGCCATTGAGATTTTGTTGGTTTTAAGTTGTGGTGATAAGTAGGCCTAATTAAAATCGAACCTCATCCACACGTCTTACACTCTGATATAGAATGATTACCGAAACGTTAAAAGTCATAATGTTAATCGTTAATTGTTGTTGTAGATGTATCGTGCCAACATAATATCGACGTACATGATGTTATTTTATGTTGACCAAAGAAATTCAGTGTCGGTAGCGGATCAGCATCAGTAGCGGATCTGACCATGCATGTCTGGGGATGTGATTTAAGAGCTAAATATTTTTATAACCCTTGATGTTAAAATGTATCATCCAACTAAAGTACAGTCTGATAGCTCTGCTGTGTTTTGGTGATCACTATGTGTGGTATTGGGCTTATGCATTGCATCTTTATAAGCGGCTCCTTCAGTTCGACCTGCATATCACCATCCACAGAGCCCTGCGTGAGGAGATGAGCTTGTAAAACTGTATGGACTGTCATGGAGATATTGCGGATCTCACTTCAACCCTGGTGCAGAGGTGATAGACTAGTTGTTATGGGACAGGGTTAAATGGGACTGTTTTATTAAAAAATAAAATAATAATAAGCCTGGCAGCAGCAACTGTGCCACAGGCCAAGCTCATGCTCCAGTAGCAGCCAGCTACCAGGCCAAACTCAAGCTTCAGCAGCAGCTACCGATAGGCTAAACTCAGGCTTCAGCAGCAGTACCACCAGGCCGAGTTGGCTCCAGCAGCAGCCAGCTTCCATCAGGCCAGGCCGAGGCTGCAGTGCTAGTACAGGAGTTCGGGTTGCCTCTGGCATGATCTCTTGGTGTTGATTGATGATTACTTGATGATTTGCCTTCTTGATGGACAATCACATTATTCTAAACACATCACTGTTTGATCCATTTGATTTGAATCACAAATAGTGCTGTCATGATTTAAATTTTGATCCTGATATTCTTTGCATCAAACTGTTGCAATGCTATAGTAGGTATTTTTTGTTTTCTAGTACAGCTATAACCATTATTGAATAACTATTATTTTCTGTTTATGTATTTTTCATCACAGTAATTTCCATGACATTCACAAAATATTGCTCTAGGCCACCATGAATTGGGGCGCTTTTCTACTCAAATATCACATAGTTTCAGATAAGTAGCAGCTGTGTGGCCGCACCTATGGGATAGTCACCATGAAGAAACCTATACAATCCTTCATGTAACGCAACAACCCTGAAAGATGTTGTCAATAAATTGCTCAGTTCTGTCACCCTACTTGTGGTGATGATGGAGAAGTGGTTAACTGCTGTGTTCAGTGTTATCTGTACTATCAAATGTATTTCATTCATTGTGAATAATGTTGCTATCAGAAAATGCATCATCTTATGCGTCTTTATGCATATTGGTTAAATGTAGTCAGCAAATTCCCCTCAGCTTTTATATAATCATGCACCTAAGCACAGTTGTCATCATAATAATTAATAACTGTTGTAATTGTATTGTATTGTCATTGGGCAAGACTTACTGTAATGTACCAGTTAGACAAAGTTCATTCTACATGTTTTGATGGACTACTATTTTGAACATCTCAGATTAAATAATTTCCGAAGGGGACTAATATGAGAAAAAGGCCAGCAAAATTCCCAAAGCAATCAGGTAAGAAAACTGATCACCGTCGTTGTTGATTTTCCTCAAACATTAATGGAATTTCAATTTCCTCCACTTCTTCCCAGACGAGGAAGGCAAACACGCAAGCTCAGTCACGTCACGTCTACGGGAAAAGAGAGTGTCCGACTTCATAGCAGCGTTTGTAGCTCCGCCCCTGCCGTCGCCCGCAGATCTCGCTGATGCAGGAGGAGTTCAATTTGAACGCGCCTAGACCCGCTCTACGAAGAACCCGCTCATACACGACAATTTAGCACGGCAAGACAATCTGAGAGGAGACTGCTTGCTATCAGGTAATTACCACAGGTGCCACAGGTAAGTGTCTTCTAAATGTTGAGCATGTATGTGTGGGTGAATGTAATAAGAGTTTGCCGTTTTTCTCAATTCATCATGCAAGTGCGGGGACAAAATCTGGAGGTTTGTTCGTTGCCGTTTGTAAACTAAAACATTCAAACTGAGCCCCTTCTCTCGGGCTCAACTGCAGCCTCCTGCCAGCAGCAGTTCTCAGGAGTGAGAAAAAAAAAATACAGTCCAAGTAAAGTTCTGTAACCGCGGGCCGTTACCCGGCCGCCACCAAGAACGGGAGCCTCGAAGAGTAACTCTAACGTTAGAGTAGTTAGCTTCGAGTGTGAGGGTTTTAGCGGTGGCGGCTAGCATCCGCCGCGAGCATTAGCTTCCCAGCTCACCGCAACAGCCCTCTTACTCGTTACCACCGGGCTACCGTTGCTCGTGACGGCCGGGTATCAGTTCGTGGCTCCGATGCTTCACTCGGACTGTATTTCTTTTTCTTATTTCCCCCCTTTTTTTGTTGAAGTCCTGACAACAACTGCTGCTGAGAGAGGGGGATGGGCTACCATCCGGGACAGCTGGCGGGGCCAGCAGCCCTCCTCAGTGAGTTTCGCTTTCGCTGCACAGAGCTTCACGGAGCTCTTCTTTTCTTACGTTACACGTGTCCTAACCGGATGCGATGCGAGCGAGCGACAGCTGCAAAATTAATGGTTTTATATTGTAATGTCCTAAAGCGTTGACAGCGCCATGGACGAGGAGCAGCTGATTCAGTTGGTAGAAACTAGGAGCTACCTGTACGACACCTCCTGATTTCACTACAAAAATGTCAATAAGGTGGAAGTCTCCGCAGCTACCTCCGCTCTCCTCGTTCAGTCACCACACACGGGCTTGTGGCATTTCAAATGTCCGAGGTTTGGTTCTGTTTGCAGCTCTTTGGACCGGCACTGCCTCCGTGTCCGCTGCTGCTGCAGGACTTTCCTCCGGGCTCTCCTGCTGCTGGTGCCCCTTGAAAAAGATGCAGGCATTGATCCCAGCCAGGCCGAGGATGTTATAGAAGACCGCTGCCGGCCATCTTTCCGCCTTTGACGGAGTACGCCCTCGCATCCGGTCCGGGACGTCCTCGCTATACTTGGTGTTGTTGTAGCACATCACAGACTCTGGTTTTGCCTTCGCCCGTATGCAGACATTCTTCCTCGGCTTTCCCTGATACACAGTCAGAGTCGCATCACTTCAGCACTTGAACAGCTCCGCTCGCTGATTCGAGGAGGAAACTCCCGTTTGTGTTTGCCCAAGGTGCCAACCGCAACTATAATAATTAACTCGCAAGTAAATTCACAAAGATGCACAGCTGGAGACGCTAACAAAGTTAAAGACAAGAGAGACAATGAATGAAATCCCGCGAAACGCTGTGCGGTCAATATGACCGCTTATGGCCGAAATAACTCAAACAAATCACATTTTCTTTTTCTTTTGTGTAATTTATATAAAAACTATTGTCAATTAAAATACAGACGCTTTTAGAAAATCTTTAATGTTTGCATTTTGTTATTTACATCACAGATTGATAACTTAATTATGATAATGCTCAAAGTTATTATTATTATTGTTATTATTATTATCTATGCCCTAATTACACACAGATATCTATTGGTTACAGTGTGGCCAACAGTTGAGACCCGCTGGCCACACTGTAATGTTAATTAACTGACGTGAATGACGCTCTCTAATAGCAACTAACTTGCTGTTGCCTATATTATATGTCAAGAAACATCTAAATCACACAATATAAAACTAGTTTTCTGTTTAAAAAGTACAAACGTAGGAAGCAAGTACTCATCCATCTTTTAACCGGGCAGTTAGGTCTCTCTCCAGTCGGATGTCGAGCGGACAGCTGATGTGTTTCCAGGGCAACAGACGCACATAGTCAACGCATTCAGTGTGGATAGAGTTCACATAGTTTCAACATAGTTCGACACACTATATATTTTTGTTACACTGTTTTCACTAAAGTAATGATGTGTTCAACAGTAGCTCCAGTAACACTAAACACCTTAAAATAGATACATTAACAATAAGTACACAACCACACCCTTTTAACCAAACTCAATGTTTATTAGTTTGTGTCAGATGTGACGCGATTGTCGGACGCTCGCTCGCATCGCTTCCAGTTAGGACACGGTGTAGGACAAGCGATGCGAGCGAGCGTCCGACAATCGCGTCACATCTGACGCTCTCTCCGGTTAAAAGATGGGTGAGTACTTGCTTCCTACGTTTGTACTTTTTAAACAGAAAACTAGTTTTATATTGTGTGATTTAGATGTTTCTTGACATATAATATTGGCAACAGCAAGTTAGTTGCTATTAGAGAGCGTCATTCACGTCGGTTAACTGACGTGAATTAACGTTACAGTGTGGCCAACGGGTCTCAACTGTTGGCCACACTGTAACCGATAGATATCTGTGTGTAATTAGGGCATAGACAATAATAATAACAATAATAATAATAACTTTGTACTTAAAACAATGACAAAACAAACTAATAAACATTGAGTTTGGTTAAAATGGTGTGGTTGTGTACTTATTGTTAATGTATCCATTTTAAGGTGTTTAGTGTTACTGGAGCTACTGTTGAACACATCATTACTTTAGTGAAAACAGTGTAACAAAAATATATAGTGTGTCAAACTATGTTGAAAAGCAGGACTTTATAGTGACGTTGAAATTTCAACATTGATTGGATTTGCAAAATCTAAACTAAAATCAATATTGATTCAGTGTTGGCGAATTCACCTATGTTGAGAAACGTGACGTAGGAATGACGTTGCTATTTCAACGTTGATTAGATTTGCAAAATCTAAATAAAATTCAACGGTTATCCATCTCTGGCACCTGACGTTGATTCAACAGTGACTCAACTTTAAAATGCCAGCTGGGTTGACATTTTTGTAGTGAAATGAGGAGGTATTGTACAGGTAGCTCCTAGTTTCTACCAACTGAATCAGCTGCTCCTCGTCCATGGCACTGTCAACGCGAGCGACAGAAATAGAAACCGGGCGTCGGGCTCTACACGGCGCGTCGAGTTGCGCTGCGTCGCTCGCGGGCAGTTAGGACATTACAATATAAAACTATTAATTTTGCAGCTGTCGCTCGCATCGCATTGCATCGCATCCGGTTAGGACACGGTGTTAAGGTCCCATCAGGGACATTTTTGTCTTTTTGGGCAACATTTTCATCTTCTTTTGGCCACCGTGTTGTCTGTGTTGGTGACTGTGACTTTTGACAGTTTACTAGCAAATAGTGCTGTTCTTCAAATCTAAACCCTTACATCACAGAATGCATGATTGTTTTTTGTTAAAACAATTAGATTAAAAAATGTGGTTTAATTTAAGCCCCAAGCCAATTTTCTGGGCTTCTGCTCGAAAATTGCATATCCATAATAAAATGAGTATATCTCTGCAACCACAAGGTTTATTTGAACACTTTTGGTGTCATGGGAAAGGGAACACTTTGAGGATTTGTTGAGATGTGTAATTATCAGTGTATGTGTTACTGGTGAATAGTAAATGAAGATGACACACAGCAAAAATTCAATAATTTTCAGTCTCGCCTAAAAAAAATGCACTTTCAGGGTGTGTATCCCTTAGAGATATTGCTGCCAAAGCTTTAAACCTCTTTCAAATCATAGTACAATATGTGGACATTGTCTCTGCAAAGGTTGATTTTGATCAAGTACAGCAGAACAAAATTAGAGATGTTTTAGCCCAGACATCTTAGGCGAACTCTCCAAAATGGCCATTTTGGCACATTTTGGCACCATTTGTGCCATTTGTATTTTCTGATATACAAATATATTATATATTATATTTTTCATTTGTATATCACTAATGGTATTCAAAACATCAAAATACAACAGTTTTGGCTTTATAGACATATATTATATATATAATATATATTATATAGATATATGTATATATTATATTTCCCATTCAAAAAATGATAAAAGCAATTGCATCTTGAATCCAAATGGACAGATTTAATTTTATAATACTGCAAACATTTCTGTGAACTATAAAAACACACAGCAAACAAAAACAATTATTTACACCATTATTTACAGGAGTGTCATATATCTACTGTACTATTGTCCATCATGCCACAGCTGAAAGCAGTTCTTTGTGGATGTGAGGCAGAGAGGACCAGCTCTTCTGGTCCTTGTTATGGATGGCAGGTCACTGGCATGCAGTGGTTCATAATCCTCATTGCTGTAAATCCAAACGCAGAAGAAAAAAAATACATATATAAATATATATTCATTCATCAAATTGCAATTACATATAAATCATGAAACTCAGAAACAGGGTAAGAAGAAACCCACTGTACTGGGGAAATAAATACGCACACACAAAACTAAATGCATTGAGCGCAACCTCCTCTGTGTCATATTTTCACATCATGAGCCAAAATGTTGCCCCACAAAGCTTATAGCTTCACCTAGATAGCATGAATCTATACATACAACATTTACAAAACATTCCATACCTTTCCAATGATGGCAGAGAATAGTCGTGGTCACTGTCTTCATGCGTATCTTCAGGGTGAAGACGATTCTTATCTTCCGACTACGCGTCACTGACGCATATTGTGTTTTCAGCGTCCAACTCCAGAAATTCCAACACTTCTGTGGCTGTCCTAAGTTTCTATGGGCCTTGTTTTGCCATATTTCTCACGAAACTTACAGAAATAACCGGCAAAGTGCAAGATCCTGCCGCTGTAACGCGCTGCGCGCTAGGTTGCACTGGGTAATGGCGACAAAGCTTCTCGTCTTTGGGCAAGTACGCAGGGCTCTATCTCTGCAACGGATTGGTCAATTTGGGTGATCGACACCTCGTTTTACTCCTTAGAGCCAATAGAATAAAGCTATACTCACGACAATGTGATTGACAGCACTGCCAGCCAATCGGAATCCGTAGAGTTCAAGTCGGTCAAATGAGCAGGCTGTTGTGTACAGCGCTTGTAATGCTTCCCCCCGGGTCCTAAAGCCCGTCCGAAACTAGCCAACTGTCAAGAATCTAAGAAAACACATAGGGCTACCAGGAAAAAATGTGGATTTACCGAGAAAACTAACTTTTTACGGCAAAACAGCAAAAGTAAGAGGAATTTTACAGCCAAGTTTTGGAGAAGCGGTATTTTTGTTTTCCTATACTTTGGCTTCTGTCTCTGTGGCGAATCGGCGTAGCTGCAAGTGCTATATGTCATTTAAATCTGTGAAGTCTGCCCTTTCATATGAGGGGCAGCTCGGGTGTGTTGCATCATGTGCTGTGGCATAAGAGCCAGAAATGTGGCGACTAGGTCCACAAATCGGTGATTCACGAAGTTGGATGTTTAGTTTTTCATTTGAGTAGTGTTTGGGCTGTGTTTGGGTTATATAAACATGCTTTTTACACGTTGTAGCCCAGTTTCTGCTGTTTAATTTGATATAAGATATGACTATATTCTTTCATAATTAGTGCAGTAGTGGCTCTTTGATTGTTCTGCATGTCTCAAAGTCCCCCAATTTGGGGGACCTTGGGGTTCAATTAAGGGCTAGGGGTAGGGGTAGGGATGAAAATATGAATTGGAATTCACCCTTACTCTTACTGTAGCCTTACTTGTCCTGTACTCTGAAGTTTCAAATATTTCTTACAGAGAGTGTCCTGAAGACTCCAGGGAGGGAGGAGGAGACGGAGGCCAAGATATCTGAGGCTGTGGCCTTCTGTCTTAAATATGCCCCAGACAGGATGGGCGGAGGTGGCAGGAAAAGCCAGATTCAGCAGTGACTATTATTATTATTACTCTCCTGCCACCTCACTCTGTCTGCACTGTCCTGTTGTTGTTGTTGTTGTTGTTGTTTTTAAGTGTTGTTAACTGTTCTTTAAAAGTTAAGTTTTAAATATTTATTGTTTTTAAATGTTGAAACCTTTTTGTTAAATGTGTTAAAATTGTGTTAAAATGTTAAAACTGTAGTATTATGTCTGGCATCTGGCATCACAAACAAAAACGCTTTGTCTATCTAATAAAAATAGAGAGCCAAGAAATCGGCTACACCTACAGTTGAAGTATTACCTATACAATTATGATCTGGCTCTCAACAATAAAAGCTTTGTTTCATTTCCTTTTTTTTTTTTTTTCTAAACAGTGTTTTTAAATGAATCCTTACCAACAAAAGTTTGAACATCAAACGCCAATGTTGGATAGACACTGAATTCTAGTTAAATGAAAAATGGGTTGAAATCAAAACCCAACGTTAGTTTGACATTAAACTATACTGTTAAATAGAGGTTGAACTATAGTTGAACATTAAAATCCGTTTGACATCAAAATCCAATATTGGTTTCACATCAAAATATAATGTATGTTGGATTAGACTTAAAATTCACATGTTGGGTGGATGTTATGTTTTAACTGAAAAGAGTTGATGTTTAAACCCAATGTTGATTTGATATCAAAATCCAACGTCTCATAACTATGTTGTATTTTAGTTGAAAATGAAAATTGGGTTAACATCAAAACCCATCGTTGATTTGATATCTAAGTCCAACATTGGATAGATGTTATATTTTAGTTGAAAATGAAAATCGGGTTAACGTCAAAACCCAACGTTGATTTGATATCCTAGTCAAACGTTGAATAGACGTAAGTATTTAGTTGAACATGAAAATCGGGTTAACGTCAAAACCCAACGTTGATTTGATATCCAAGTCCAACGTTGGATGTATGTTATATTTTAGTTGAAAATGAAAATCGGGTTAACGTCAAAACCCAACGTTGATTTGATATCTAAGTCCAACATTGGATAGATGTTATATTTTAGTTGAAAATGAAAATCGGGTTAACGTCAAAACCCAACGTTGATTTGATATCCTAGTCAAACGTTGAATAGACGTTAGTATTTAGTTGAAAATGAAAATCGGGTTAACGTCAAAACCCAACGTTGATTTGATATCCAAGTCCAACGTTGGATATATGTTATATTTTAGTAGAAATTGAAAATCGGGTTAACGTCAAAACCCAACGTTGATTTAATATCCAAGTCCAACGTTGGATATATGTTATATTTTAGTTGAAAATGAAAATCGGGTTAACGTCAAAACCCAACGTTGATTTAATATCCAAGTCCAACGTTGGATATATGTTATATTATAGTTGAAAATGAAAATCAGGTTAATGTCTAAACCCGACGTTGATTTAATATAAAAATGTAACATCTGTCTAACGTTGGATTTTGATATCAGATCAACGTTAAGTTTAGACGTTAACCCGATTTTACATTTTCAACTAAATATTAACGTCTAGGGTGACCATATTCTGAATCCCCAAAAAGAGGACACTACTACGCGGCAAAATTTTGAGGGTTTTTCGGGTCAGGTCGAGTGTTTTTTACGTGCTTCTAACTCAGTTAAACGCATATTCTGAATTCCCAAAAAGACACTTAACCAGGCCTCTTGGAGATACTGAAAAATACTCACACAAAGTTGCGTTTATAAACAATATATTCATTTATCTAGGTCGTTAGAGCCTTTGGTCATAAAAACTCGGACACATACTTTGGTCATACAAACTCTGGACTCTCTACTGTTTTGTTGTATACATTATGACTGTTTATAGTATATTTTGCATATTTTGTTTTGTTGTATATATTATTATTGTTTATTGTTTATTGCACACTGTGCATTGTATATATACACTATGTATATATTGCCTTCTATTTATGTTATGTACAAAGTGTTTTATTTGCGGACCCACTACTGCTGTAACAAAATAATTTCCCAGTCTGGGATCATTAAAGTAATTCTATCTATCAGACAGTACACTCTGCTTCCCATTTTTCACGACCCTGGCGAAAACACGGGTACTTTTTCCGCATTTCGTCTGTAAAAGTGCATTTGCGTTTCGGCATTTCTCCCTTCTCTTTCGCTCACCGGCAGACAGTGCATGCGTGCGTCACGTCAGTGGCTTTGCTTGCAGAGCAGCAGAGAGCTCTGATGCGCTGCACTGTTTTATAATGAATGAATACACGTTCCGGGGTTCGGCGTGGAACTCCGCCTCTCAGAGTGTGTTTACAAGTTAACCATTTAACGTGTATGGTAAATACAATGGTCTGTGATGCGAAGATAAAGTGCACGCTACACCAACTCAAAACCCCGGACATTTGAAGGATTTTATAAACTCCCCCGGACAGGCCGGACAGCCCCCCAAAAGAGGACATGTCCGGGTAAAAGAGGACGTATGGTCACCCTGTTAACGTCTATTCAACGTAGGAGGCCAACGTCTCTGTGACGTCTAAGTGACGTCTGGTGCCAGCTGGGTACATGTTCACAATTTTCCAAAACAGATTTTTTTCAAAAAAAGTCTTTCCACATCCACTAGGCCCTACAATCAGACACGAAAAAGGTGTATAAAGTCTAGGATCAAAGTCTACTTTTTCCATTCTTTTTTTTTTTAATATCCGAAAGGTAAAGTTTTACCGTCAGGAAAGAGACGCCTTTTGTCATACACTACTCTAAACTTTTTTTCAAATGAAGAGTTTTTTAAAAGGAAGCCACTTTTGTCACAAACAATTTTTTGATGAGGGGTGTATATCTCTCCCGTCTTTTCTCCCTCTAGATATCCCTCCACCAGACCTTTAACTCTGTCAAAGTTGACCCTCTCGCAACACTCGCGAGTTTGAGTGATTCCTTTGTTACGCAGCACCGTTTTTTTACCCTAGCGAGTTTGGTAGGCGTAACTCTTTGGACCGGTGGAGGCAAATTCATGAATGCTGTCTCCCCCCAACTCGTCCGTCAACTCACCTAAATAGGACCCCATCTCCAGAGGAGCCTCTCCCTCTCTCACCGTATAGATTAAACTATCGGTGTCTGTGTAAAGAACTCTCTCTTGCAACCTCTCTAGGTAACCGTACATTTTCGAGCATGCGTAAGCGGTGGTTAAAGAAGCGATAAATACATTATTTGCACTACCGGGAAGCACCACACAACCCTTGCTGTATTTCCACTGCACCATAGCAATTTGCTCGCTGAGAAAGGAGAAATATTCAACATGGTACTTTCCTGAAAACACAAAGTCAAAAAATTCTTCACTTTTTCTCACCAAGGTGGTCGGAGTTCTATTATGCCTCTCTGCAAACTTTCCCCAAAGGCTATTTAAACAGAGTTTTGACATTTGTCTCTTGGCCGGGTTGACCTCAATTTTTGCAGCATCCAGCTGTATTCCCTGATTTTCACGATGTCCCCGAATGTACTTTTCCCTACTTTCCGCATCTACGGCTTCTTTAGGATACCCTGAAGCTTCCTGCTTCCCCTTCAGAAAAGTTTGAACATAACGCGTAAAGATGGTACTGCTCTGCTCCTCAAAGTGCCACACCTCCGTAATTTTACCAACTCTGTACCCCAGCTGAAGAGCTTTGTTGAATTCAGCCGTAACCCAGACCCCCTGGGGTCAGCGCCCTGGCTTCCTCATCATGCTCACAAGATCCCTGCTGGTTATTGTTTTCGGCAGATGTGCGACAAAGTGTAAACACTAGTTTACCCTTAGCCGTTCTGTAGGGTAGCGATGGGAAATAGAGACCTCGGGGAGGGTGAACGACGGCTCTAATCAGGCCGAAATAGTTTTGGACGTCGCCAAAACTGGTGTGAATGATACCGGGGTGTCCCAACGGATAAGGAAATGCGCTGTTGACGTACGGATAGAGAGACGTGACATCCGCATATAATACACGCTCACCCACCCCCGCTGTGTACCTCAGCCTGAAGGTGCTCGTTCTACCCCCAAAAAGAGCTTGTCGTGGAATAAGAGGTTCAGGAAAATTGTGAGTTTTGAGAAAGTCTGTTACCCCCGGGTGTGATTTTCTCATCTCATTCCACTCGTGCTCTCTTATGACGATCGTGTTGGCTTTGTGATCACGCTTTAGCGCCTGTATTTTTTCCTCGCTAGCCCTGTGCAACTCCTCATAAGGAGTGTTTGTCAAAGGACATACGGCACTGGGTTCGAAACACGTCGGACATCCGTGATAAAAACACCTGAAATTCCCAGACGTACACTGTGTCCTCAATTTGAGCAAACCCGTCTACAAAGTATGGCCCCATCCGCTTTTCCCCTGTGTTTAAAGCATGCTGAATGAAAACACTGCGGTGGTGAGACTCCCATTCTAGCCATTGAATGCTGGCTAAGGAGTATTTTTTACACTGGCGCATGTAGTTAGCGGGCGAAGGTATGGCTAGGGAGCGTTGTTTAAGAAAATTAGTCACAAACACCTTCATGCAGGCTGAGGCTATGGTGATACGGCTGAAAGGATCAACGCCCGTCTCACGCATAAACTCTTCTCTAAATTTGATACACCCTGTGTGGAGAATGTCGACGTCATTTCTGCAGTAATGTACCGCTTGTTTTTGAAAATCAAAGATCCCTCGGCTCGCTTTCTGATACCACGCCTCAAACTTGTCCCGCTCGACGCTCGTCATGCGTTCTACAGCGTAATTGTTCATGGGAGGGTATTTTCCGGCGTAATTTAAATGTTCCTCTGAACTAAATTTGTGAGGAAATATCCCTTGGACCAATCCTGGAATCCTAACGCTTTAGGCATGGCGCTGGGAGGCATGGTGAGAAAGGACAGCGAGTCAATGTATTTTAACCGGAAATCAGGGTCTTCAAAACAGAGAACTTTACTCCCCTGCATGATGATAGAGGGTGCTATGCCCAACTGCACCATACCTCTCAAAATCAGGTAGCCGTCAAATCCTTTCGAATTGTGGGCTATAAATGTAGAGTCTTGATAACAAGGTCTCCTAAAATGTGTGAGGAAAACTGTTACGCAGTCCAGACCAAAAGCATACCACTCTTCTCCGTGCAGCGTCTTTGTACAGACTAGAAAGGGAATGTGTATGTATTTATCATCAACAAACATCTCAAAATCATAGAATATGAGCTCGCGCAGAAGGGATTGGATGTAGCAAAGATGCCCCGTATCGGTTGTCTCGGGGGTGCGGAGTAATGCCTCTCTACATATTTGACATTTTAACACAGGGCACTTGTGCTTCTCGATACCTGTAGCCACAGGTATATTGTAAAATAGTTTGCATTTAAGGCATTTTTTCCGCCGGTCGCAAATGCTGACGAGCTTGTCGTTTGTAAATCGTTTTTCTATATGTCTGAGGAAACATGAGGGACACCACATGTTGCAATCCTTGCAAAAGACCGTTTTTTTCATTATTTTTACGCAGTCAGGATTTGTGCAGACCAAGCAATGCCCCTCGCAGCTGTGTCTGTCAGTTTTGTCATACCCTCTGTAGCAGTAGTGGCAAATGTTTGGCTTCGATAAAAATCCTTTAATGTCGTTGATGCCGCTGTAGTGATTCTGAGATAAATACAGATACAACGGTTTGTCTGATTTGGGAGAATCTGTCTCGAACCGTGAGAAGGGTCGTTGACCCTCTTCTCTGTACAGTATCACAATTCTACGTTGCACAGCTTTTTCAAATTTAGGGATACGACTGAAAGTGACGGGGGTATGATCGTCTAAGCCTGATTGAATCTGTATTTTTCTGGCCTCCTCTACAGCCTGGCTATCTGTAAAATTGGGATGGATCAGGTGAGCTAGGCTGATGGCAAAACAGAGTTGATTATTTGAGTTGTACAGCTTGTACAGATAGTGAGCTTTCTTTCTCTGGAGTTCGAGCTCCAAAAGGCTTTCCACACTTCTCCTGACACCCCCTCTAGGATTATGTATCACCTGCGCCACTACCTCTAACCCATCGTCATCCATAATTGCTGCGTTTGATTGTACCAATTGGTCTAGCACGGCTTGAAAAGCAGTCATCACAGCCCCGGCATTGTTTTGATGAAAACGCTTCTCATCTCTACATTGTTAAATGTATCACGCCTAATGTCTTCAGCATTTGATCTCTCACTCCCACCCCCTATCTGGTCCAGATTCCCCCCCTGCTGTGTGTGCTGCGGCTGCTGCTGCGCGTCATCCGAATTTAAATGTTCAAGGGCGTCTTGTAATGGTTGGAAATAGTCTGATTGATAATCTGCCTGGTTGTTTGAATTTAAATGTTCAAGGGCATCTTGTAAAGGTTGGAAATACTCTGATTCATAATCTGCCTGGTTGTTTGAATTTAAATGGTCAAGGGCATTTTGTAAAGGATGGAAATAGTCAGTTTCATTTTCTACCGCTTCTAATTCTCTGACAGCCTCCTCTAATTTGGCCGGAACTACGTTTCTTTCCTCCTCCATTTTCAATATTATAGTGCGTATGACAACATTGCTTTCATCAACTTGAGGGTCAGAGTCATAAAACGGTATCCCCGTTTAACCCTCCTCCTCCTCCTCCTCCGTTCTCGTCGTCTCGCTCTCTCTCCTCGTTCACCTAAGGGTAGATAAAATATATCCGACTTTAACCGCATGTGGCGCTGTCATCGTCACTCGCACCCGGAAATATCACCGCTACTTCCTGGAGCGTAATACTCATTTGAACGTCTGGCGGGTAAGAGTAGAGACGCGACCAAACTCTGAGGAATATTAAAAAACAACTAACAGCGGGTGCATGTGGAAAATGTATGCCGAAATTCGTCGTCGTTTTCGGCATCGTACTCGGAGATGGAGCTCTGGACTGGAGCCCATGCCTGGAGCAAAGATGTTGCGTCAGGGTTCTCTGAAACATCCGGGGAAAGAGCCTCGATCTCGGGTTCTTCAACTGAGGTGACCGCCGCAGGAGACGAAACAACTCCGGTAGTCGTGTCGGGGGCCTCGGTTGTGACCGGCTTTAGTCTCGGAGCCGGCTGGCGAAGACTGTTGCTCCGCTAAGGCTGGCAAGCGGAAATTTTCAGCCCAACTCAGAGGTGACCCTGAAAAATCTGTAAGCGTTTCTCCCCATCGTTACTCATGCTTATATGTGTAACTTTAGAGTTTATGCTTTGATAAATGCGAATCATTTTACTCACCATACTGCGATTATGAAAAGGCAATCACAACGGGGATTTCCAACATTTCTTCTATAAAAGCGAACAAATTAATAAACATATTATTAATGAATAACAATATATATATTAGATTAAACCGAATTAAAACTCACCCACCCAAAACTCAGATCAATCATGTTGAGTTCTTCATCCCTCACGTCATCATCATCTATTAAGTATTAAATCAAGTATTTAATAAGCATTTAATAAATGAGGAAAAACAATAAATAAAAAACTTACACCAATTTATTATTTCCACTTCTGTATTTTGGATAACGTTTTGTTCATCCTCCGAAATATCCTCGTCTAATAACAAAAAAAAAAGTAAATCAACGGTATACTACGGTATTGAAATAAATATAATGAAGTAAATAAATAGATACCTACACACCACAGGGTGATCTTGAGAATCTGGCAGATCGCTCCTCGGAATGGGGTGAATTTCAGCATTGGTGAAAACTGTTTTTTTGTTTATTGTAGAATA
Organism: Diplodus puntazzo; assembly: GCA_963678695.2. NCBI lineage: Eukaryota > Metazoa > Chordata > Actinopteri > Spariformes > Sparidae > Diplodus > Diplodus puntazzo. The sequence continues at coordinate 2,010,730 of OZ023165.1, read as the reverse complement.
AATACTTATTATTATAGAAATGTTAAAAAAATATATATATACGAGGGGGGAAAAAAATCATTACCCTTTCTCATCCTGAACGGCGGTGCTGGTCTTGCAGATGTTTGAAACGGACCCTGAGGATCCGTTTAAATATCTTTCTGAGACAATGTGAATAATATATATATAATATATTCCCATTCTTTATTATGAACTTGAAGACTTTGTCACCATGGTGTATGATCTCAGAGACCAGACAACATTTTTTCCCATGCGCCGGGTGAGGGGGACACGTCAAAACTTTTACCGCTTCTTTTCGTCTGTGCTTAGGGTTCAATGTTGCGGTGGTTGTTTAGACAATAGACAACCCTTTTCCCATGCTTTTAAGGAATATAGTGGCATAGCTTCAACTATTGTGCGTCTGTGTGTCCATGTGTCAGACTGATTAAGTGATCAAAATTCTCTCTCTCCCACTCTCTCACACATACAGGGATCTGAAAACCTTCAAGGATGTTCAAGACTTGTCTCTATCAAGACTTTTCTCTGTACTTTTCTCTAAATCTTATACACTGTTTTATGGCATAATGTTTTTTTATGGTAAAATGCTTTTTTATGGTAAAATGAGTCTTTGATAACCAACACTCGCATTCGCGCCATTTTTACTTCTCCCCCACTTTTCCCACACCCCCTCCCCTTCTCCCCCCTGTTCCCACGCACCCCTCCCTTTCCCCCTCAGTCACGCCCCCTCATCCATCAATCAAACGAGAACAATACCTGTCAAATTTGACAGAAGGTAGGGACTTATACTCTCTTAGACTGAGAAAAGGTAGGTGATTCCATCTAGAGATGTCTGATTTAATTTTAACGTTGAGAGGAATATAGTTGGCTTCAAATAATTTTGAAATGTCTTGGGTAAGATTAATTCCCAGATACTTCTTTAATTTCTTGTTACAACTCAGGTTGTATTTAGTTACCAAATCATATGGTGGGTTAAAATTGAAGGTCAAAGCCTGTGTTTTCTGAATATTTATCTTATAGCCTGATAATTTACCAAACATATCCATCGATGACATTAAAATTGGCAAGGATGTGTCAGGCCTGGGCTGAAGATAGGACTCAGACGCAGAAGTAGAGCAATTCAATCAGGCTTTTATTGTGAAAGATAATTCTTCACTTGAACACTTAAGCAACGTGACTCAAACAAAGAGGCTATAAATCACTATCTATGAACTGCAAGGCGAGAACAAGAAACAAAACGCAGAAAACAAACTGAGGCAAAATACCTCAAAAAAAATAAAAAATAAACAGAAAATCTCTCACAGCGGAGGGAAAAGAAAATGGCAAGAAAAAACTAAACTACTCTGGCACATTAGGCTGAAAAAACTTGCAATAAAAAATCGCTCAAAGAAGGAGGAAGGCAAAGGCTATAAACCAAAACTACACTATTGATATCTATGAAAATTATGAAACAAAAGGAGGCACTCCACCGGAGGCAAACAAAAGGCTATAAACTTAAACTCAAACTTCAATTGAGAAAATCACAAAACAAAAGTCGCTCACTTAAGAGGATCAAGGTATCAGAAAACAAACACAAATACTTGGCATGGTCGAGGCTTTGGACAAGGGCTGGAGATGCAGAACGTACACAAACACTCTGGCACAAGACAAAGGAAGACGCAGACTATTTAACACATGAGGGAGAGGGGAACAGGTGGAAACAATCAGGAATCAGGGATGACGTCAGACCAGGGACACATGAGGAAGGGCAAGTGACCTGAAAGGACAGGGAGGTTAGATTTTCAAAATAAAACAGGAAGTTCACGAGACAAAAAACCAAGACAAGACAAGACCTCACCGCTGTGTGATAGGATGTAGATGGTTGTGACAAAAAAATTAACACGTCATCCGTGAACAAAGATATTTTGTGTTCCTGTCCTGCTATATTTATACCCTCAATTTGCTTGTTTTGTCTAATATATTGACTGAGAGGTTCTATAAAGAGGGCAAAAAGAAGTGGGGAACAGGGGCAACCCTGCCTACAAGAACGCTCTGGAATTTGAGAGGCTGCCATTTATTTTAATTCATGCTGTTGGATTATTATATACGGCTTTGAAAGCCTCAATAAGAGTATGATAAAAAACTAAATTTGTCTAACACCTTATACAAAAAAGTCCACCTTACTGAATCGAATGCCTTCTCGGCATCCAATCCCATTCACATAGCTTGTGTCTTGTTCTGCTGGATATGCCACATAATATGTAACGTCCTCCTCAAGCTATCCTGGGTCAGTCTCCCATGGATAAATCCAGTCTGGTCCAAATGGATAAGAGATGGCAAAAGTTTTTCGATTCTCCCAGCTAATATTGACATATGCATTTTATAATCAAGATTTAACACTGAGATGGGTCGAAATTGTTTACACTCTAAAGAGTCTTTGCCTTCCTTTGGTATCACTGAAATTATCTGGCACAGTTTTGGAACTAACTGTTCCTTGAAAGACTTGTAACATTCGGTTGTGAAGCCGTCTGAACCTGGACTCTTATGTGGTTTGAGTCTTGATATTGCTGCATTGACTTCTATTTCAGTGATATCCGCAATCAGGGCTTTATTTTGTTCTTGTTCTTGTGTGATTATGGGAAGATTCAGAGATTCAAGAAAACTCATCGTCTCGTCTTCGTTGTCTAGCTTTTGTTGTGAATATAATTCCTTGTAATAATTTTCAAAACTTTGTTGAATTTGGTCTACTCTATGATGTATTTGCTTAGTATGAGGGCATCTTATCTTATTATTAGTGGCATCTGCCTGTTGTTTCCTCAGTTTATATGATAGCAGTTTCATCACCTTGCTTCCTGCCTCATAGTTCCCCTGTTTTAGAAATAGCAGTTTCTTCTTAACCTCTTCTTAGAATATCTCATCTATCTCGTTTTGTAGTTTTTTATTGGATAGTTCGTTGGTCCCCGGTCTAGCTTTATGGTATTTTTGTAATTCTCTGAGTTTGGTGTATAGAGAGTTAAGCCTCTCCTGTCTTCGTTTTTTTAGTGATGAGGAAATAGAAATTATTGTCCCCCTCAGGACTGCCTTAAATGCGTCCCACACCATAGGAGCAGACACTTCTCCATTGTTGTTTTCTTTAAAATAAGTATCTATTGCCTTTTCTAACTCTCCTTTTTGAGTTCAATTTCCATAATGTAGATTTTGGGTTGTTACCAATATTAACTGTCATTATTATTGGTGCATGGTCAGACATTTCAATTGTTCCAATATCACAGGACTGAATTCTAAATTGTTCTATCTTAAATGCAAAGAAATAGTCAATCCTTGAATGAGTAGACTGAGGGGCAGAAAAATAAGTGTAGTCACGGCCTGTTGGATTAAATTCCCTCCAAACATCTACTATGCCAATTTCTTTCATTATAGAGTTTATCTTATTAATTGTGGGTTTACTATGTCCTAAATTAGAGGTGGAAGATTCCATTTTTGATAATCCGATATTCATATCTCCTCCACATATGAGCGCACCCTGAGCTTCAGCGGACATCATATCAAATATTTTTTTTATAAAAGGTCCAATCACTCCCAGGAGGAGCATATATGCTAAAAAAGTTCTTCTTCATCTTTAGTCTCTGAAAGATGTTCATATTGGACTTGATTTGAAATAAAGATGGCAGACCCTCTTCTATGTCCTGATTTATAGGATGCATAAAATACATGTTTGAAGCCTCCTCTTCTCAGTTTTGCGTGTTCAATTTCTGATAAATACGTTTCCTGGAGGAATGCTACCTGAGCACCCTCCCTTCTCAGTTTCGAAAGTATCTTGCCTCTCTTAATAGGATTAAGGATTCTATTTATATTGAAGGAGACCACTTTTAAAGTACCAGTACCATTATTAAGAATTGTTTCCCAGTTTTTAGATAGAGTTTGTGTGACATCTCTGCTCTGAACTGCAGAAAACACATGAACAAAACCAAAAAACCAATGAGGTTTGGAACTCTTATTAACTGAAAATGTTGGTTAGGGTTTCTAATAGTGGGGTTCAAAGAAAAACCCTGCATGAGGTGTTTAAGTGCGGCTTTAGAGAGGGAAAGTCTCTCTTCTGTGAGAGGGCCCTTATTTGTGATGGATTCAGCAAGAATCTCATCCATAATGCCAAAAAAATGTGCCCCCCGACATATTGATCATCCTCAATTAGGCTTTGATAACTAAATGAAATAATAGTTAGTTTTAGTAGAATCTATCACCTTTATACTTCACTTTGTGATAATAGTAGTCTCTTCAAAACATAAACCTAGAACATCAAAATAGATGGCTTACTGCTTTAAACATTCTTTCTCACGGAGGAGAGGTTTTGTATCATCTTTAAGAGTCTTACAATCACTCATTATCACTCACCCAGTTAGTGAGGAGCTCCCGCTGCCTCTCAGAAACGGCTGAGCAATGCCCAAGCATAAATCAAAGATGTCCAAAATCCAAATCTGTAATCAAACTCCTTTTAAACAATACTTGCGTGGACATGTTCTACTCAGTCGTATCTTTTGCTCTCTGCTCCGGATCCCAGCTGAATCTCTGCAGCTTGTCTCTGAACGTCGACGCTCGGCATGTATGAGTCTGTGTTCGTCCTCATCTGCCGCTCACCGACCATGACAGCCTCCGGATCTGCTCCAGCAGCATCTCGGGTGGTTTAAGCACTGTGACCTGCAGCCCCTTCTCTGCCATTTCCTTCAATGCTTCCTCGGCCGTGTTGTAGGTGCGTGTCCCATCCACGTAAAAAACTTGCAGTCTGGCCGGGAAGGGTGTCTGAAAGCGGATTCCCTTTTCCTTCAAAACCCTCTTAGCTTCCATGTACTGCTGCCTTTTCTTCAACACACTCGGTGAGTAGTTATTGTCTAGAGTGATTGATTCATAAAGCTCCTTTTCTGCCACGCTGATCGTCAGATTTCTTCTTTCGTCTTGTAGCTCAGAAACTTAATAATGATGGATCTCGGGGGTGCTCCTTCTTTCGGTGTGGGTCCAAGTGCCCGGTGTGCCCGTTCAATCTGAAGATCCACGTCTTCCGCTAGAGACAAGCCATGTTTCAACAGTTTTCCGACGAACTCTATCATTGATGAAGACTCGTTCTCTGACCCCTCTGGAATGGAATAGACTCTAATGTTGTTTCGTCTGGATCTTCCCTCCTGGTCCTCCTGTCTTTCTTTCTTTCCAGGTGGGCTTGAAGTTTTATCAGCTCCACCGTCACTTCTTCTATCGACTGCATCCTCTCCTCCGTGTTTGAAACACGCTCCTCTACTTCGTCGAGTCTCTTTTTGGTTTTTCTAATCTCCTCTTTGATTTCCTCGAGCTGTTGCTTATTGTCTTGTCGGAAATCTTTTATCTCAGCGAGAATGATATCCAAGCTAGCTTCCATGTTAGCTTCGCCTTTCTCTCTGTTATCATTAGCTGGTGAGCTAAAGTTACAGCTAGCTGTGGAAGACTCCGGGCTCGGGTTTCCATGTGTTTTGGCATTCTGTGCAGTTTTCTTAAGTTTGACTTTGCTCTGCCTATCTCGCAATGAGATCTTGCCCTTATACATGTTTTACCTTCAGTTTTATATTGAGTTCGTCAAGTTCATGGGCACTTAAATCCTAGTAGTCGGGGGAGATTCTCTCTCAAGCTGCCATCTTAGCGGCCGCTAAATCGGAAGCTGTTTCATTGGACCCCTTCCCCTCAGCTAGTCATCCTTGCTGGGATGCCCACAGCCCTGCTCACTATACCCTTGATTTTGATTTGATTTTAATTGAAAATTATAGGGCCAAAGGGTGACTGTGCAAGACAGGCTACAAAACAATCCCCACCGGACTGTATATAAACTTTTTATAGAGAATTGTGTACGAAAATATTGATAAACTTGTCTATTTTTGGAAGCACGTCTCTGCCCAGTGATTTTGAACCTGTGACCTTTTTTTTCTTTCTGTATAATACAAAGTGGTGGTATCAAATCTAAATATTTCCTGGGAGCGAAATTCCCTAGGTGGCGTTGTTGGATTTCAATTTAACGTGACCAACTTAAAGTACACCCTCGCTGCTTTGCCACACAAGCTTAATCAGTCAACTCCAACAACCACGCAGACGTGGTCTACTCAATTCAGTCTTGAAATTCCCAGAAGGCATTGCTTCATTTTAAGTTTTGCACACAAATAATCAATTTTTTAAAAAATGCAGGTAGATTTGTTTTATTTCAAACCATGTACATTTTTGAACATCTGAATATATTTCGCTACAAAACAATGCAGACTGATATAAAAGTTTGACTGTAGACTGTAACCATGACTGTGATATAGAGACTCGTATGTGGCATATAAATACTAATCAGATTGCTTCTCAAATGAAATTGAAGAAATTTGGCTGTCATTTAGAGTAAGAACATTACTGATGCTTGAATGAGGGCAGAGAGAAATGATCTTGGGGCTGCATGACTTTGACAGTTATGCCGCCCTCTGATTGGCCGCCCGGCCCAAATGGCCCTCGAGGGCTCCAGCATCTGCCCAGATTACCAGTCTGTCACTGCTGTTGGCCACAGGCGGCTGCTGGCTCGCATCCAATTTAAAGACGCATTGTTGCCACCTACTGGACTGGAGTGTGAAACAATTAAGTAGCAGGAAAAAAAAAAAAAAAATGGTGATGACTGTGTGGCGGCCGTCAGCCGTCCTGGAGTACCGGCCGCTCTTGATTCTCCAGAACACACAGATGGCCAGTCCGCCCCTGTCCACAGGCAGGCAGGGAAGAAGCACACACAAGATCACGAGGCAAGCACGGCAATATGGGTTGTGGTTCGGAGGAACACAGAGGTATTAGCTACACAACCTAATGATAGAACACAATCAAAAACACAGAGGAGCCAGGATGCAAACAACCACGTAGACTGATGAAACGATTTTGGCAGCAAGGAGGAGGGAATCCAGAGGCCTTATAGAAGGGTTGATTACTGAAGTGGATTCACCTGGCGCTGCCTGTGGAAGGAGACCATACACACACACATAAAGGGAGAAGGGAGGGCTGCCATGATGAGGATCATGACAAGATTAGCTTAACAAACTCTGAGACTTTTAATTCAGCCTTAACACGAAAACCATCGAACATAGTTATGTTTTCATGGCTTTTTGATACTTGGAAGATATTTCTGTTTCTCACATTGTTTCAAGTGGTCTGAAGGGTTCCACAGTACAGTTTATTTTTAAATCCCAGTAACTGTCAATTTCAATCCACACTTTTCCAAATCAGTCTGGTTGTCTTCTGTGTTTCATCCCAACTCAATCAAAAACAAAAACGATAGAATCATAATCCAAAAAGACAAACATCTCAAATTTGATTTTGGTTGAATGTGAACCATTCACACTGAGCCATGTGTTTCACTTCTGCTGCTGTTTGAGTCCTGAGATGAAGAGAGGAAAGACTAACATCTCCCCCTGCTGGAATTAAAGCACTTCTCTATTCTAACCCGAACCCTAAACAAACGATAAATCAGACATACGGTGCACATTCACAAGGTTAATTCTCAGTTAGTAAGCAAATAGTTTTCCAGCAGCTTCTGGTGCTACTGAAATGGAAAATCAGACACTGACTGCCACTGAAAGAAAACAAAAGAAAGTCTCAGCTTTTGACTTTTTATCAAAAAGGTTGTGGTGGCGTGAAAGAAGAAGGTGTGACGTCATAGTACGTTATATGACATTATTTAATCAATTTCAGCGATGGAATGTAACTGAGTACATGTACTAGGCCTACTTTACTAAAGTATTTTCATCCCATATACTTCCACTCCACTACATTATTGGCGCAAATGTTGTACTTTTTATTCATTACATTTATTTGATAACTTTAGTCACGCTACTCGTTAAAGGGACATTTTGTACTTTTGGAGGAGAAATTCAAATTCAGAATTGTTATAATTACAATATTAACGAGGTAATACCACAAACTCGGAAGAGAAGCTGTTCTCAAAGGAAAATAAGGTCTCAGAACATTGTTTGAAGCTAGAAAGGTGGCAAGGTCCGCCACACATAAACAATGTAGAACAGTATGAAATTGTGCTGTTCTTTGGGTCAGGTTGAGCGCATGTACTGCTATTATCATTATTATTAACACATTAACACTTTGACACTGCAACAGCACATCTTTGTGGCACGTGATCGTTGTTCACCTACACCACTGACGTATTAAAACGTCTGCTGTGTAAACGCGTCTCTGCTCCACCAGACTGTCCCATGAGGTGCTGAGGTGTTCGTGAACTCATGACGCGTCCAGCTGGACAGGACAGTAGTCCACGAATAAGTGTGTTTGTGTTGTGGCTCATCAGATTCCGCCCATGTGTGGCACATGACACATGTGCTATTTGAAAACGGAAATATATATATATATACAGTACAGACAAAAAGTTTGGACGCACCTTCTCATTCAATGAGTTTCCTTTCATTTCATGACTATTGACATTGTAGATTCACACTGAAGGCATCAAAACTATGAATTAACAGATGTGGAAATATGTACTTAACAAAAAAGTGTAAAACAACTGAAAATACGCCTTATATTCTAGTTTCTTCAAAGTAGCCACCTTTTGCTCTGATTACTGCTTTGCACACCCTCTGCATTCTCTTGATGAGCTTCAAGAGGTAGTCACCTGAAATGGTTTTCACTTCACAGGTGTGCCCTGTCAGGTTTAATAAGTGGGATTTCTTGCCTTATAAATGGGGTTGGGACCATCAGTTGTGTTGTGCAGAAGTCAGGTGGAAACACAGCTGATAGTCCTACTGAATAGACTGTTAGAATTTGTATTATGGCAAGAAAAAAGCAGCTAAGTAAAGAAAAACGAGTGGCCATCATTACTTTAAGAAATGAAGGTCAGTCAGTCCGAAAACTTGGAAAAACTTTTAAAGTGTCCCCAAGTGCAGTCGCAAAAACCATCAAGCGCTACAAAGAAACTGGCTCACATGAGGACCGCCCCAGGAAAGGAAGACCAAGAGTCACCTCTGCTGCGGAGGATAAGTTCATCCGAGTCACCAGCCTCAGAAATCGCAGGTTAACAGCAGCTCAGATTAGAAACCAGGTCAATGCCACACAGAGTTCTAGCAGCAGACACATCTCTAGAACAACTGTCAAGAGGAGACTGTGTGAATCAGGCCTTCATGGTAGAATAGCTGCTAGGAAACCACTGCTAAGGACAGGCAACAAGCAGAAGAGACTTGTTTGGGCTAAAGAACACAAGGAATGGACATTAGACCAACAGAAATCTGTGCTTTGGTCTGATGAGTCCAAATTTGAGATCTTTGGTTCCAACCACCGTGTCTTTGTGCGACGCAGAAAAGGTGAACGGATGGACTCTACATGCCTGGTTCCCACCGTGAAGCATGGAGGAGGAGGTGTGATGTGTGGGGGTGCTTTACTGGTGACACTGTTGGGGATTTATTCAAAACTGAAGGCATACTGAACCAGCATGGCTACCACAGCATCTTGCAGCGGCATGCTATTCCATCCGGTTTGCGTTTAGTTGGACCATCATTTATTTTTCAACAGGACAATGACCCCAAACACACCTCCAGGCTGTGTAAGGGCTATTTGACCAAGAAGGAGAGTGATGGGGTGCTGCGCCAAGTGACCTGGCCTCCACAGTCACCGGACCTGAACCCAATCGAGATGGTTTGGGGTGAGCTGGACCGCCGAGTGAAGGCAAAAGGGCCAACAAGTGCTAAGCATCTCTGGGAACTCCTTCAAGACAGTTGGAAGACCATTTCAGGTGACTATCTCTTGAAGCTCATCAAGAGAATGCCAAGAGTGTGCGAAGCAGTAATGAAAGCAAAAGGTGGCTACTTTGAAGAACCTAGAATATAAGACATATTTTCAGTTGCTTCACACTTTTCTGTTAAGTATATAATTCCACATGTGTTAATTCATAGTTTTGATGCCTTCAGTGTGAATCTACAATTTTCATAGTCATGAAAATAAGAAACTTGAATGAGAAGTAGTCCAAATATAATATACATATATAATATATATATATATATATATATATATATATATATATATATATATATACATATATATATATATATATATATATATATATATATATATATATATATATACATATATATATATATATATATAATATATATATATATATATATATATATATATATATATATATATATATAATGTGTGTGTGTGTGTGTGTGTGTGTGTGTGTGTGTGCCATAGAGTCTTGTTCTTCAGCTGCACCGAGACAGACAACATGTCGATGGCACGCTGAGGTACAGAATATTATTTTGAAGGTTCAAAGCGGAAGTTGACTGTGTAGTAGTTCGGTTCCAGACTGAGCTTTGATGAAGTGTGTCGTTCCTTCGGCGTAATTAAACATGGAATCAGCAGAGAACCCGTCCGAGCAGGTCGTCGGTGCTGAGCCGGATGCGGCACCGACCTCCGTGGACGTGGACACCGCAGTGCTGCTGCTGGGAGCGGGAGTGACCGCCATCACACACCCGCTGCTCTACGTCAAGCTGCTAATACAGGTAGCTGCTGTAGCTAGCTTACCGCGACCATGATGATATTAACAGTATGCCGCTGCTGTGGTGTTTCCGGATCCCTCCCGGTGCTCATGTGTCTCATGTACTCATCGACTAACCGACCCGCAGCAGCCGGCCTGCTGGTCGGTTGACCCAGGTCGATACCAGCGGAGAACCACACTTCAGGGGGTTCTTCGGGTAGCAGCACATGCAGTGGGCTCCGAGTCAGAGTCCATAAGTTTAGACACTGTGGAGAGGTTTGGTTCCTCAAACATTGTCGATTGTTGTTGTTTTTCTCTCAGATCAGGAGACATCTCTGTACACCTGATCATACATCTTACGTTCTCTCATGTTATAGTTAAAGGTGCACTGTGTAGTTTTGGGGGAAGTCTTCATTGACTGATTATTTTTTTTCTAAACAAACTAAATAATCAAACTATTTGTTTTAATGAATAAATAAACTGACCTTAAAGAACAACACAGTTTATACTAGGGATGCCAGCGTGAAATTGGTCAGGGGGCCAGATTTTTTTCAAGCAAGTCCTCAGGGGGCGAATTACACTTTTGGCCTGAAAGACCAAATACTGACTCAACACATGGATATGCTGCTTGAAATTATTCATGAAGGCCTACATATCAAGAAGAAACTGCATTGGCACCACAGTAGCCTCACAATGAGGCCTACAATTACATAGCAGCATAAGTTACCCTCTAAAAACGTAACATTGTCCTATCCATGCAAGTAGCCTACATTTATAAATTAGAAATGCAACAAAATAGACTAGGTGCCAACAAAACACATTTCCTATAAATAACACAAGTGTTAACTGTAAATTACTTTGATCATATTTACTGAAGGCTTGCACATGAAAACATGCCAATGCATAATTAGGCCAATTAAAAGAAGGCCAGGCCACGTAGGCCTAAACGAGTCACAGAAAGCAAGTGCCAGTTATCCAACAATAAGTTATCCAACAATAAGTTATCCAACAATAGGCCAAGTGACTGAATATCATAGTGTCGTTTGATATTGTACTCCTTTGCTACAGCCACTTGTTGAGAACAAATAAGACACACGGGTTTGCCTCCTACTTCCCAAAAGATTTTTTTTTTTTTTCCATCTATCCTGAAAGATGCGACCTTCAGTGTCGACCTTCCTCTTTTTTGACAACATCTTGATAGCGATAAGTCTACCGTAGCCGTCAGCATACCGGTCAGTGTACAGCGCTGCAGCAGCTGAGGCGGGCAGCAGCAACAGACCAACGGACGGATTCCACGAAAATTACCGTATTGACCCGAATATAGGACGACCCTGATTATAAGACGACCCCTCTTTTCAAGACTAATCTTCAGAAAAAGACTCTGATAACCAAAATTTGTTTCTCAATAACAAACTCACATACCCTCCTGTCAATCTCCTGGACGCGGCCGCTTAGAGGACCACGATAAGCTTTTCTCTTACCGTTGGCGTTTTCAGACGATCTTTTTGGACCCGCCATCTTCGGACGTTACACTCCGTAACTCCATATTTCTTGGCTGGCTGACAGTTGTTTGACGCCTCCGCTGCATTGATCACCATTATCTTAAAATTAGCATCATAGCTCCGCCTCAGATGTCTGTTAACCTGCCCCACTTGATCCACTTTGCTCCGTAAAATCACCGCGTCTCTCCATTTTTCATCTCCTGTCACTTCTTCTCCGCTGTGATTGACAGATAACTGCAGCCACAGTGACCGTGACGTCTCTACAATAAGCTGGCGCCCTCTGTCGTTGCGGTCGTGTAGCGACCCAGACAACTATCAGCATGTGTCAACGGTTAGACCCCGATTATAAGACGACCCCACTTTTTCATAAAATGCTCTCCCATATCAACCACGGGCCGGATGTGATGTACAATCAGGCCGGGTCCGGCCCGCGGGCCGTAACCATGGCATCCCTGGTTTATACTGTTTCACTTTGTTCAAATGTGGCAGACCCTGCCACCTTCTAGCTTCAAACAGTCTTCTAGGATCTTATTTTGCTCTGAGGACAGCTTGTTTATTCACTGATGGAAAAATGAAAATATTTGAGTTTTTATAATTAAAGTGATTACGAGGGACTTTTCAGTGTTTATGAATCTTATGATTCCTCTGATGATTATAAATGACTCGTAACAGCAAGTGAGAGCATCAGAGAAAAGACTGCTGTTTTATGTAGTTATTATTAATGCCAGTGCTCAGGTCTGATCACATATATCACATATAAAATCACATATACATACGTGACCTCGTCGCTACTAGAATCCACATTAACTGAAAGTCATTTTAATATTGTAACTCTAAAAATCCTGTGTTTGAATTTCTCCTATAAGCAAACATGTATCCTCTGATTTTCCTGACTTGCACTGGCAACATCTTGCTTCTATTAGCTGTAGGAACTGATACTGCAATCATTATTTTAAACATAATCTACATATGTTCCCTTTTTATATCAGCCGGATCATGGTCCTGTCAAGTCGACAGTTGCTTACTGTGTCTTACTGGGCGTTGTGTGTCAGTGGAAGACGTGCAGCATCTCTGAAGCTTAACAATGTCCGGACTAATAATAGACTAACATTTCCCTCTCAGTGTGACCACCTGTACAGCAGCGCAGTGCTCTTCTGTGGCAAATCAAGAGAGGAATGATCTTAGTGCTGTCAGTTAGAGTGGATCCCCAGCATCTCACCATCATCATCACATTGAAAGATTTCTAGCCATGTCTGTCAGCCATGTCACAGCATGAATATGTGACTCTGTGATCATTTTCATGACAAAATGATCACTTAGAGAGACAAAGACAAAGTGTTTCTGATGCGAGAATAAATCTCCTATTCTTTGACAACTTTTCAACTTGCAAACAACAACTCTGCCAACCTCTGATAAGAGGCCAGCACAGTATAAGCTGGATAAACTCTGATCGGTCCTCTCCTGCTCCATGTAGTGACTTACACTATTTTTTAGGACGGACAAATTTCTGATGTAGTTATTCTCACATAAATGGAGATATAGATATAGATTTGATAGAAACTCCTAGTACTACATGTTAACCAGCAGTCTCTCCCACCCAGCTGTGATGCCATAGTGAAGTCATGACTCACATTATGTGACATCTTTTTAACTATACTGCCACACAGACCCCAACCAAGATTGAGGCAGGGTTACAATATCAAGCAGCTGTTTTAAAGGGGCAGTTTGTAAGGTGTGAAGAAGAAGAGGATGTACTTTATTCAGCACTTTCAGAGAAATTCAGTTTCAGTATTCAGTGGCTTGAATATTAGTTCAATTCAGCATTCAAAAAATGTAAGAACATCATTATATATTAGTGGAAAAAAACAACTGTCTTGATGTTACAGCAAAGTCACTTTATTGTGTTGCAGAGACGTCGACTGAAGTTAGTGTGCTAACCTGCTAGCCCATGCTGTCTTGTAATACCCCTTTGTACTACAAGAAGCAGTAGTCAGCTCACCCCTTTTGTTCCAGCTGTAAAATGTAAAAGCAGAAGTGTGTATTTAGTCTGATGACAAAATTAAATAAAGAAAATGTCAACAAAGTAGCTATTGTTACACTTGTTTTCCTTACTAAACATAAAAAAAAAACATTGTTGCTGGGTTGGCGGGGCGTGCTGCAGTGGTGTTTGGATGGTTCGTGTGTGTCTGGTGCTGGGACACAGGGTTGACCAGCGGAGCCTTGCCCTGTGCTGGGTTGGCCAGTGTTGTTCACTCTGCCTTTATAACTTTATAAACTCTGTTTTTACAGGTGCTCTACAATTTCTTCTTCTTTTTCTTCTTCTTCTTGTTCTTCTGGAATTTATTACTATTCTTCCATACGTTTTTCGGCACACTTCTTCTCCTACAAACTTTGTGCTATGGAAACCATTCAACTATCAAAATGTTCAGCTTTTTAAGGACATGGTGGCTATTACTTTTGACTTTTCTATCTATTATACTTTTGGAAATATTCAGCTTTTTCTGCAAAATTTTGCCCATTCATCCTTACGGGGATTTTTTCAAATTTCATTCTGCTACAACTTCAGCATACCTTCAGCTATAGAAACCATTCAACTATTAAAATGTTCAGCTTTTAAGCTCTTTCAGTCTTGTGCTTTTTAACTTTTTAACTTTTCAACTTTTTCAGAAATTCAGCTTTTTCCCAAAAAAATTAACATTAAATCAAATGGGAAAAGCTTCAAATCCTCTGCAAAATTCATCACCTTTCAACCTCTTCTTGTCCCTCCTGCTTTGAGCGAGAGACACCATTCCAACTCTAAAAGAGTCACAAGACCTTGAACTATTGGCGATGTATTCAGTTTTTAAAAATCTTGTACGGTTTTGAAAATGTCGCAGTTTTAGTTTTAAGGATTTTTAGCTCCTCTTCTGATTTTATAATGGGTGTGTATTACGCCAGCTAGAGTGCTTGACATCATCGCTAAAGTTTAGAGCAGCTTCAAAGATTGGAGAAAAAATTCTCTTCAGCTTGATTTTGATCACGCATCTTTTACTTGACATAGACAATATATGCATAGAAATCAGAATCAGAATCCTTTTTATTGTCATTGCAAAAAAAGTACAAGGCACTTAGTGCAATGTAGGATATAAAAAATAGATAAATATGTACAGTAAGTATGTAAATATGTAAATATGTAAAGTGTTTTTGTGTACAATACTATGCAATGATTGTATTTACGGTTATTGCTCATTTGTCCTTGGGTGGTGTGTGCGAGTGTGGGTGGGTGTGTGCACGCGTGTGTGTGTGTGTGTCAGTGTTCGTTTGTGTCCAGTGCAGTGATGGTTTGTGGGAAGAAGCTGTTTCTGAGTCTGTTGGTTCTTGTTTTGATGATGGACCTGTAGCGCCTGCCAGAGGGTAACAGGTCTAAGAGGTGGTGTGCGGGCTGGGTACTGTCTCTAGTGATTGCCTCAGCTCTGGTGAGATGAGTAAATGTCTCTGAGGGAAGGGAGGGGGCATCCGATGATCCTCTGTGCTGTCTTGACCACTTGCTGTAGCCTCTTCCTATCTGCCTCGGTGCAGTGGGAGAACCACACCGTGATGCAGTAAGTTAAGATGCTCTCGATGGTAGAGCGGTAGAAGGTCACCAGCAGCTTATGACAGATGTTACTTTTCCTGAGCACTCTCAGGAAGTGCAGACGCTGCTGTGCCTTCTTGATGACGGCTGAGGTGTTAGCAGACCAGGAAAGGTTTGCAGAGATCACGGTGCCCAGGAAGGTGAAGGTGTGGACCTTCCCCACACAGTCCCCGTGTATGTAGAGGGGAGATGGATCTGACCTGTGTTTCCTGAAGTCCAGGATGATTGCTTTTGTCTTTGTGGTGTTCAGAGACAGGTTGTTTGCTGAGCACCACTCAAGACAGTTTCAGGACTTCGTCCCTGTAGGCAGTCTCATCTCCCCCCCGTGATCAGTCCCACCACCGTCGTGTCGTCTGCGAACTTGATGATGGTGTTACTGGAGTGGGCAGGTCTGCAGTCAGTGGTGTAGAGGGTGTAAAGCAGTGGGCTCAGCACACACCCTTGTGGGGAGCCTGTGCTCAGTGTCCGGGTGGAGGAAAGGTGGTTTCCCAGTTTGACTGTCTGGGGTCGGTTTGTGAGGAAGCCCTTAATCCAGGAGCAGGTGGGTGGGGGGAGTCCCAGGTCAGACGGTTTGCTGACCAGGATGTCAGGGATGATAGTGTTAAAGCTGAGCTGTAGTCAATGAAGAGAAGCAGGAAATCTTGTAGGAAATCCTGTTGGGTGTCAGCTGATGGTCTTATTTCAAATGTAGGACTTACAGTTTTGGATTTAGAAGTCCAGCAGCATAAGCCGCAATGTTAATTTTGAGGCTAAATTTCTGGAGGAGAGCAGACGGTACCTGATTTGTCTCTCGCTTTTCTGCCCTCATTTCTCACTCGACAGAAATAATAACGACTCCTCTCACTCATCATATAGATATTTGGCCATAACCATTACAGTTTTTTCAAAAATCGCAGGAGTTTGGGAGGCATTTTCCCATTCATTGTTATGGGGACCTCTTCATCTGGCTCTCTTACTTCTCCAGCGTGTGTATCTGAAGAATACGTGTGTATTGCGTCAGCTAGAGCGCGTGACATCATCTTTAGAGTGGGGAGCTTTTCTACAGCTTTTCACCTTTTCATCCTTTTTTCACCTTTTTAAGGTCTTTCACCCTTAAACTTTTTTACATTTTCATCCTTTTTTTTTTTTTTTTTTACCTTTTTAAGCTTTTTCGGCCCTCTTGCTCCACAGCTTTTCATCCTTTTCATCCTTTTTTCACCCTTTTAAGCTCTTTCAGCCTTTAACTTTTCAACTCATATTTTTTCACCATTTTTACCTCTTCCAGCCCTCTTACTCTACAGCTTTTCATATTTTTTTCACCTTTTTAACCTCTTCCAGCCCTCTTACTCTACAGCTTTTCATCCTTTATCACTTTTAAAGCTTTTTGGGCCCTCTAACTTCATCCTTTTTCACCTTTTTAAACTTTTTTCGGCCCTCTTACTCTACAGCTTTTCATCCTCTTTCACCCTTTTAAGCTTTTTCAGTGCTATTACTCTACATCTTTTCATCCTTTTCATCTTTTTTTCACCTTTTAAGCTAATCTTTTTAACCTATTCCAGCCCTCTTACTCTACAGCTTGTCATTCTTTTTTCACCTTTTTAAGCTCTTTCAGCCTTTAACTTTTCACCTTTTTAGCCTTTTTTCACCATTTTAACATCTTCCAGCCCTCTTAATCTACAGCTTTTAGCCTTTTTTTTCTCCATTCTTATAGTTTTATGCATTTTCGGCAGTACGTTCAGCAGATTTCCGAAATCGCTTCGGCCTTCAGCATTCACACTGACACACTCACACACTCTAGTTATTATAAGACAAGCTTAACCCTCTGGAGTCTGAGGTATAATTGGCCGTTTTTGACTATTTTTGATTTTACCATTATATTTCACCTTAAAAACTATTTACCTTGCCTTGTTTGGTGTCATTATTTTCAGCACAACCTCACATGTGTGACTGTACAGTTATTTTTTCATTTTGATATACTGTATTGACACAATTGACCTAAAATCACAAAAAAACATAAAATCCGAGTAAGAAAAAGTTCGATTTTTTACTGTAAAAACCACAAATATGATTAACGAACCATTTTTATTACTTTTAATGCAAATATAAATTGTTGTTAACTAAATGTGTGCATAAGTTTTTGAAATTTACAAAGTTATATGTAACTATTTACATTTAAATGCAGGTAGTGCCTCAGAGTCAGGGCTCCTCAGCTGAATGAAGAACTGCACTGCCTGCTGCACATTCAGCTTCTCCATATTCTTTTGACTCATTAAATTAAAAAAACGACTCCACTACACACTTAACACAATACACTAAACACTACAGAACACACTAACTATACACTCCAAACACGCAAAATGTCACAAATCTCTCAACTCTCAAAACTCGAGATCTCTGTCTCTGCCTCTGTTACCGGCACTGCTGCTGTCACTTTTCTGCCCCGTCACTCCCAAATCTTCCCCGTCCCCCAGGAACCAGATCACGTGACTTGCCAACTAATTTTGTGATTGGCTGGTGTGGTGGCTTTTTCCACCAATAGGAACACGTTTTTTTTGCTTTCACACACTTCCTGCTTGCGGACACGTTCGTGAGGAAAGCCCGACTTTACCGTCTCTTCCTGCACCAAACGCGCAGCAAATGTGACGGCAACGTGAGCGAAAAAGCGCGGCGGGTATAATATATCGTATCTCCGGTTTTACTTGACCTATCAACACGATTTAAAAACTGGTTAATAGTTTGAAGGCTGCTCGAACACATAAAGTAAACGGAACCGAGACTCACAGAGGCGCAATTTTGCTGCTACGTCAGCTTCAATTGGTCACGTGATTTTGACGCGCCAGCGCGTCAATCGACTCCAGAGGGTTAATTGCCTTAAAGTACACTTAATTCTAATGAGACATTGATTACAACTCATCAGTCTTGGTTTGTCTTTCCACAATCACCTCTGGTGTAATCAAAATAACAATTGCTGTAAATCGCCTCTGTACTGTTTCCCCTTTCTTTACACTTACCTCTGTCAGTCTCAAAGGCTGTGTTTAGGCCCAGTGTGGTGTCCCGCTGTGCTCACTGGGAGGAGGCTGAGCCTGGTTGAGCTGAGCCCTGATGCCTGTGGTGACCTACCCTGTAATCCAAGGTCGTGGTGCAGGCTTACTCAAGGCCTGTTTGGATCTACCTTTGAATTCAGTCCATTTCTTTACAAATTACACCTTAAAGCATCATCCACTCTGGATACCTTTTTGGAAAAAGACTGTTTTGGGGTCAGAAAAAACTACCTTCGCATGGACTGAGGCCATAACACAAAGAAAAAGATTACTTTTAAAATGTACCTCTCTAGAAATAGTCCCAGGACCATTGTGCGTTTGGTCAGAAGTTGTCAGTATCGTCATTATTCCCATTAAGCAAACAGACTGTGTTTAATCTCAGTCGCTATTGTTTCCAGGTGGGACACGAACCTCTTCCCCCAACTGTGGGCACAACGATGTTTGGACGAAGAGTCTTGTACCTGCCTGGCTTCTTCTCCTATGGTGAGTGAGGTGTGATTGTTATCATCAGTCTTATTGTTTAGCTGCACACGTTTATAGCAGTTGACAGGATATGGATTTGTTTTCAGCACAGTACATTGTCAAGGTGGATGGAAAGAGAGGACTGTTTCGTGGCCTCTCTCCTCGAGTCGTCTCCAGTGCCATCTCCACTGTTGTCAGGAGCAAAGTTAAACAGGTAAGCAAGGACTTTACAGATATCATGGAAGAAATAATGCCTAACGAGGTGTCCATTGTCAGGAATTAATGGATGATGTCAAGGCTGGTGTTTGCAGAGTCCATCAAATCCTCGTTATGGACACCTTGAAGGACATTATTCTATTGCCAAAAAAAAAAAAAAATCATACCATTGGTTTATATTTCATGTATTTTGCGATCAAAATCCCCAAATCTCTGGTAACATCTGATGATTTGACTGACATTATGATCTCATAAAAGTTTGTTTGAAAGGGAGACGTTGTTTACTATTCCAGTAAATAGGACGAACCTTAGAGATGACTTGATAGTGGGAGATAAACTTGTCCACTCAGCTCATAGCACCCTTCGGCTCATTAGGCAGAAAGCTAACATCATGCTTGCCAGATTCAATTTGCTGATGTTATTTGCTTATATGAAGACTTACCAATAGTGACCGACCGATTATCGGCCACCGATATATCGGGGCCCGATAGAACGGCCCAATTTCTATCGGGGGTTCTATCGTATCAGTGAAATGTTGCACCGATAGAAAGAAAAAAGTGTGACAATGACAAAAGCACGCGCTGGTGCACTGATTTATTTTGTCCAGTGGGGCGCGCTGAGCTCACCCAGAGACTTTGGCTCAGCACACATTTCAGTGAAGTCCCTCCCCCAATCTGCTTCCTGTATTACAATCTGCCACTCACTGACTGGAAGTGTTAGTAGACAGTAGCCTCTTTCACACAGCTGTTTGCATGCGGGGATCCTGCACCAATTCTCCGCACCCTCCCCTGTGTGAAAGTTTCTGATGCGGAGAGGGGGGAAATTTCGCTGCAGCTCTGATCCGCCTCTGGAGGTATCAGGGCCGCATTATTGGTGAGCCGTCCCAGTGTGAACGGATAATCCGAGGCGCGGAGCGAGGGCGTGTCGGTCTGACAGTCTGATAACTAACACAAACCAACGTTACCTGTAACAAACCAACGTTACAGGACAGAACAACAGTAACGCAGTTACAGTTACTACGTTACTGTTGTTCTGTCCTGTTACTACGTTACAGGACAGAACAACAGTAACGTAGTAACTGTGACTGTCTTTGGCAACTTATATGAGGAAAACAATACCACAGCTGTACGTGGAGAAGCATCTGTCCTCCCGCCTGTCCTACTGACTCTTCCTCACATTTCTGCTCAAAAAACAGCGTCTGTCACCGGCAAAAAACTTTAACTCACCGAGTGTTTGTGATGAATATAAATCACCGCGACTGTCAGCCCTCTGGACCGAGACTTCAGGGAACTTTCCCCCAGAAAACAGCCTCCGTCCCCGCGAGTGACAGAGTCAGACAGCGTCCAGTTTACTGATGGTGATTATGTATAATTATGTAATTTAGCGCGAAAAACTTAACTCCGTCACTTTCCAGGATGTTTGGTGGGTCAGAATCTAGATCACTTCACATTATAACAGCATCCATATGATTATAAACTGTCCGCGGGTTTAAATTAACACGGGGAACACCTGGGAAACACTGACGTCATCATCATGACGTGTACCGTCACGACTCTTTAGGAGCCGCAGCGCCGGCTTTCTGTGTGAATTACACACGAGAAGGCGGAGAGGCTTCGCTCTGTGTGAATCACCATCGGCGGAGAATTGGCGAACCACGGCTCCGGATTGACTGACAGCATGTTGTTCATTTAGATTTGTTTATTTATTGAAAGTTCTGCTACATTATTTATTTTATTTTTGTTTTTGTGCCACTCTGCACTTTTTCTCAGCTTGACTGAACAAATTCAAATGTTAAAGGTCATTTTAAAAAAAGTCTGTTAAATGTGAAGTCTTGAATAAAGACATTGGTTTAAGAAAGCATCTGCCTGTACTACTGTCACTGTGACTGTACAATTGCATAAACATATCAGTGCAAAATCTATGCACAATCCAAGGCCTGTTTTCATTCCAGCTCAAAAACTCACCATATCGGTTGCATATCGGCTATCGGTGATTGCACCCCCTGTAATATCGGCAATCGTTATCGGGCCAAAAAATCTCTATCGGTCGGACACTACTTACCAATATGTTTATGAAATATTTTGTATTCCCCACTTTTCACTGGAGAAAAATTCAATTATAGTTCGAATCCCTAACTGTATCCATTAGGGGTGCTGAAAAAAATCGATAATCGATTAATTGCGATCATAATTTTGACGATTATGAATAAATTATTAAGTTTCCAAAGATCGATTTTTAAAAAAAAAAATGTGTATATTTATTTTTTTTTTAATTGTAATGCAAACTGGAGTCTTCCTCTTACTGGCCTTCACTACATTGTCCACAATCTGGAGCCAAGATATGTTATTCCATCCTGGAGCTTTTTCACACTTAAATTGATTCCAAATCTTTACAAGGAGACCAAGCTTTCCATGCAAGAGTCCCTCAACTCTGCTCACAGGGCAGCAATAATCTGCGATGCCTGGACATCCAGAACTACAGTCTCATATGTGACCGTTACAGCTCATTATGTCAGCAGTTAATGGAAGCGAATGTCCTACGTACTTCAGACGAGAGCTATGGATGATAGCCACAAGCGCAAATATGTGTGAGTTTCTCAAAGCAATGGCAGACGAGTGGGGAACAGAGAAACATGACCTGGTTCTCGTCACCGATAATGCTTCTAACATGAGTCTGGCTGCTGAGCTTGGCAACTTTCTTTTAACAGTGAAAGACTACATTTAAAACAAAGTAAAAAATAATAAGTTGGATAGTAGTTACACTATACAATATTGAAGGTGCTGTGAGGTGTTACTCAAAAGAGAAGTAAAACAATTCAGCAGCTGACTGATGTTAAATGGAAGATCAATAATCGTTAATAATTGAAAATCGAATCGATAATCGTTAATAATCGAAAATCGATTTGTAATCGAATCGAGACTTCAATAATCAGAATCGAATGGGGAAATTGTCACAGTAATCATGTTTCACTTGGTCAGTTTTTTGTGTGTTACTAAAGATTTTAATGGACAATAAAGAGTTCTACAAGGTTAAATGCTTGAAATAAGGTCTGTGGTTAACACAGGTTTAAAATATTTACACAGTATGTTCTAAGACAGGTAATACATCATTAAATGTCCCAAAGTTTAATTATTGGGTGCTTACATGTCTTAAAAACTGCTGTTGCTAACAAATGGCTAAAGGAGACTACAGACGCTGTCACTGACATTAAGCGTTGTCATACTGAGCATGTCTCATCCACTCACCAGTCTGTCTTTACTTGCAGACTTTAGTTGCAAATTGATCAATTTATGGATAACATGTATCTTTACTAGAGGTGGGTGCAATTCATCGATGTGGCGATGCATCACGATGCCTCACGTGACGATTTGGCATCGATTAATTAACGTTGATGCTTTGCCGCAAGACCGGAACAAAAAACACGTAACCGGAACCTTAGCACGCGCGCCGCCCGGATGGTTTTATGGGTGGGACCACAACAAACGGAGCAGTAACAAGTATTGTCTGATTTTTTATTGACAGATTGTCACACTCTACAGCCAATGGTATCGTTAACAGCGTGTGCGCGCCTGACCAATGACAGTGTAGTGACCCACACAGGGCGGGATCTAAACACGGAGCGGCGCTAACGTTTAGCTGCTTAGCTAGCAAGGACTCGTCGCGCTGCTACGTTACCAATTGAGTTTAGTCAACACGTGAGAACTCGTCTGACATGGAGAGTCTCCTGTTGTGTGCTACATGTGTGAAATAACAACTATAGTCTGGACTTTGTCTGGAGCGTATCTGTGTAAACGGCTTCATTCAGCGTCTCTCCCTGACACCGTGAGTTACCATGGTTACAGGAACGCCGTGAAACTTTATAATGATGATCATAATGATTTTTGGTTAGTTTGACTGAACAAAATCATAAATGTAACCTGATTGTAGCTCAATGCTGAAATCTTGTATTATAACATATAGAACAAATGTAAAGCCTCAGAACTTCTTTGATTATTAACAGTATGTTAGTGATGACAGAAAGGTGATAACTCGCCATCAGACTGACAAGGCTGCAAAAGTTGCTGTTTGTATGATGTATTTTTCTGTTAAACGATAAGAGGCTCACTTTAACAATATTATTATTAATAATAATCAATGATAATGATGATAAGAAGAAGTAGAAAAATAGCTTGCTGAAAAGTTCTGTAGATGGTTGATTATTTGAAAGAGTAAAAGCTTGGCAAAAAAAGGCACAGTTTGATGAATAGAACAGCTGTTCAGATCATCCTCCTGTAAAACACTGTTGGTCAATTATTTAAACTTGACTTCTTCATTAGAGAACATGGTGTGGGGTGAGGCTGTAAATCTTATTTTTTTAGCACGTCTAGACTGAATAAGTTGAATTATTTAATTTTGAAGAATGCACTATGGTTCCCTATGGCAGCTTTTGAGTTAATTGATAGGCTATTTATTTAAAAATGTAGCCACAGATGAAGACGAAATTAATCTTGTATAGAAAAAAGCATTAAAAATAGCAATAATCGAAGAATCGTGGCACCAATAATCGTATCGAATCGACAATAGTTATAATCGAAGAATCGAAGCTCCCATAATCGTAGTCGAATCGAATCGTGAGGTACCCTTGTTTGAACACCCCTAATCTTTACTGTGTAGTAAAAAGCATATTGGTGGTGAGGTTCTAGTCATATGACTGTAATGTAGTCCGTTTATAGCTTTACATTAGCTTTTACTTCAAGCTACTTCAAATTTATTGTACACTTCGAAATTGAAATCTTCATCTGTGAAGATAATCGTGCTGAACAAAATGTGTAAATAAAACTTGTGTTTTTGCCACAGAGCTTTTTTTTTTTTCTCGGTGATTTTCCAAAATCCAATTTATAAAATCCCGCAGCCTTTTTATCGAGGGAACCGGGGTGATCCTAACTCCCGGTTTGACTGCAAAAATTCATCATCCCTACACCACATTATGCAAGATGGGGTCAAAACCTGTTTTGCCAAAGTAATTTGAGTTCTTGATTCAGCAGGTGGAGCTCATATCTAAGAGAAATGACATGAGGACTTCACTCAGAAAAGTGGTCCAAGAGGTGAGAATGCTCCTGAATAACATAAACTGTAACAACATCATGATGTCTTTCATTTAGAGTTGGACTGAAGTTTTATGATTGAAATGACTTGTTACACTTAATTCCTACTTTCTGTTCGACATTTTGGTATAAAAATGTTCCATACTGAAATTAATCTAAGGAGTACCCAAGCATCTACCAGGGTTAAGGTTCAACACCATGGCAGAGAGGATGGATGACTGTCAAGTACTGTCTTGTCAGATTTGTATTCTATTTAGTCAGTCTTTGACCAGACAGCCTAAACTTAAAGATATAGTATGTAACATTTCTGCAATAAAATGACTAAAGACAGCTAAATCTTTGATATATATTTTGGTGAGTTGTGTACTTGCATTATCACAAACATTTCCAACAATGTTGAAACCCAGAGAAATCCACACGTTTACTAAAGGTTGGGGTGCATTTCATTTGGTCGCCTGTCGCTTTAACTATAAATATAGAGTCAGAGAGTGAGGAAGGAAGTTAGCGAATGTGATGAAATGTAATGTGAATAAAACTAAAGCATTATCTTGTCAGTAAACATTTATGCAGGAGTTGCGTTGGATAGATTTTCAACACACCGGTGATGGTTGTTTGGGAGAATTTTCCTACGTGTGACTTGCACAAGTGTGTATTTGCTCCAGACAGCCAGATTACTTTCCTGTACATTAGCTGTAAGCAGGGAGCAAAGGTACACACAAATGGTGTGTGTGTGTTGAATTCATGTCAACTGCTCACTAAACTCAGCTCTCAAAAGACTCAAGTTCTCTGTCTTTTGTTTTTCCCTTCTTCTCTGTGTAAGATTGTGTTTACGTTGTAAAGTAATTTTCCCTCCAGCTTCAGTCAGCAGTCAACACAGTGTAGTTCATACCTGTAGACTGTTGCTGCACTCAGACTGATAGACAGGAGTGAAGGTAAATCTACTTAATCCCAAAGTTTTGCACACATTAAGGAGAAGACCGAAGGCCAACAAGTCAGGACTTTACCTGTTTTTCTAGCCAAGTCCCATAGTGCATTTCTTTGATAATTGTTTTTCTCCATAAGTAATCTAATCTAGGCTCTTGAAGACACATTAACCTCGAATGCTTTTGTATTACATTTATATTGTTGTACTATGTCTATTGTGTACATAAATGCATTGATTGATAGATGAACTTTTTCCTGTTATGATTTTTAAAAGAAAAGTAGTTTTTTGTGTTTGATGAGATTTTTGAGGGATGTCTGCTGTGTGGCCTGATTGGGTCACGTGAGTCCACAACCCCACTCAAGACAGCCTCCCCCATTGTCTTATATGATAACCTGGTGAAGGTCTAAGCACCGAAACATTGTTGGCAATACCCTTAATCTCAAGTGAAGTGGACAGTGTGTGGGAGTCTTTTTCCTGATTTAATCCCAAAAGTTAAAAAGCAGTGTCTGAGCTCTCCTCCTGTTGGTTAATGGCTCTGGATCAGAGCAGCATCAGATGTGATCCGGGTGTTGATTCATCCAGAAGGTGGCTCTGCACCCAGCTCTCTTCTCCAGAGATTGACAGCTCTCAGCGGCTAAGCAGCTGCTCAGCTCCCTCGCTCCACTCGGCCCTCCCCACAAAACACTTCTGTCAGCAGCAGTAGAAATGACTTATTCTCTCATGTTGTTGATTGTACATTTATTTTCGTCAAATTGTCTGTATAGTAATTTGTGCTTGTTTATATATTTTCATTACTTAAGTGTCTTTTGTCAGTTTAAAAAAATATGTTGTTCCTTAAGATAAGGTAGCTAAAGAAGTTTTGTTTGTGAACACAGGTGTTAGTAAGAAGTTTTTTAAAACTACGGGTATATCCCCTGCCCTACTAGACACATTTATGCATCATAAAATGGACCTGATGCTATAAAGATTCCTTTTCATCGCTTGGCTTTGGAACAGATCTTTTCAAATTGTTTCCCCTCTGCAGACCTCACATGAGATGATCATCCAGTGTCTTTCCAGAGTAGCCACTCATCCTTTTCATGGTATGTCTTCACTGTCCAAGTTGAATACATCATCTAAAGTGTCTTGGATTATGCAGCTACATTCTGGAAGCATCTGCTTCATCTAAAATGCAATGTTACAACTCAAAGTAGGGCAGTGGCTACTTATTTTCATTATCGCTTGGCTGTCAAGTTATTTGTTCTGATTATTCCTTTAGTCAATAAAATGTTGCAATATTGTGAAAAATACATCACACATTCTCCATGGTGGCGTCTTTCAATGTCTTGTTTTGCCCGACCAACTGAAACCCAAAGATGTTTAGTTTCACAATGTCGTAACACAGAGAAAATGAGAAAATACTGAAACCAGTAAAAGGTTGCCTTTTTGAAATCATTCTTAGACCATCCATTTGCAGCGCCTACACTACTGTATGTACCACGTTGTCAATCTCCTGAAAGCTGACGTCGCAGGTGTCATGTCCTTTCTGATTTAAATGAAACATCTGGTTTGTTTCCTTTGGCAGTTATGTCAGTGCGGTGTATGGCTCAGTTTGTTGGCAGAGAGGTCACGAATGGGTAAGACTAATGCTGCAGATATGCCTCATAATTTCCCTTAAATAATTAGTTTCTCAACTGTACAACATTGAACAGTCATGACTAAATAAGCAACGAGACAGGTAAAAGTTACAGAAAGATTTCAGTGATAAATACAGTACATGACGTGTTAATTTGTACATTCTGCACGTGTCAAAGTGAAACTCTAGCCAAAAAGCAACCAAGGCTATATTTGTGATTGAATATAAGTCAAACCTTCGTGTAAACCCATAATTATGACGAAAGAGGCACTTTTAAGAGCATTGAGAACAATGTTTGTATACGCAGAGTTTACTAAAAAGAAGTTTTTTGAACTACTCACCGCAGGAGCTGGATCTCCGGCGCATCGCCGTCATGGCAGACAAAAAGTGTCGATCCCCGAGTGCTACCTAACAAGCAGGCTTGAGGAGCGGTCCACCATTACTCTCCTGCCTGTTAGATCGCATTCGGGGATCGACACTTTTCTCAATGTTCTCAATGCTCGTGTTCATGTGTAGAGACCCTGTTGATACTACAAGCAAAGTTTCATGTTGTGTCAAGCCCTCTTAGTGTTTTAAAAATAGCGATTTGGATGCTAGCATAAGAGTGCCCCTGCACTCCACTGTAAATTAGCTTGCCCGAAAAACGAAACTACGGTAAATCTTAAAAGTGCCTCTTTCGTCGTAATTATGCATTTACACGAAGATTTGACTCATATTCAATCACAAATAAAGCCTTGGCTGCTTTTTGGCAAGAGTTTCACTTTAAAGGAGCTTGTGTCACATTTGCAGGTCGATGTTCAGTCCGATCATCAAGATTTTTAAGGAGGAAGGAGTCGCTGGATTCTATGTGTGAGCCATACCTATCTTTTTACTTTTCTCTCATTTTTACCTTGACCTTTGACCTCCATCAGTCTGAGCACCGTTTTGTGTGTTTGCAGTGGATTCGTACCCCATGTGGTGGGAGAGGTTCTCTTCCTGTGGTGTTGTAACCTCCTGGCTCATTTTATTAACACCTACGCTGTAGACGATAGTGTAAGTCTGTCACCTTTTAAGATGCTAGAGATGTAAGTGTAAGAAAATCAAGAGTAAACCTAATGTTGTGCTGAAACAGTGATTTCTTTATTGAAAAATATGTTGTAAAAATAAACATATAAAAATGAAACATAAACATCAGCATTTACACGTGGAATTGCTGCTTTTTATACCGGTCACTAGGGATGGGTACCTTTCACATTTGAACCGATACGGTACCGATACTCGGTACCTGCGAATAGGTACCGGTATATATCGGTCCCTGTTTTTGGTACTTTTTTGCATATATGTGCGGTAATTAAAGTTATTTTGTATATAAAAAAAAAAATAGTCAAAACTTCTGAATTTTAAATATTTATTTCTCAATGACATAAAGGAACTCCAACATAAAACTTAAGAGAACTTGAGAAAAATGTGTGTGGGAGAAAGTAAATAACTTAAAAATAAATAGCGAAAGTAAATTACTCTATAACATTTTTCACATTAGAAACTAAAACAAACCACCCATTCAAGAACCATATCACACATCTTTAATGGTTCTTTTTAAGGAACACGAGCATATCTACTTTATCTGGCAAGAGCCGAGCCCGTTCCATGCTGACTGTGTCCCCAGCTGTGGAGAATGCTCTCTATTACTGACGTAATCACACTCTTCTGCGTCCACTGCCGTCGC
Organism: Diplodus puntazzo; assembly: GCA_963678695.2. Lineage (NCBI taxonomy): Eukaryota > Metazoa > Chordata > Actinopteri > Spariformes > Sparidae > Diplodus > Diplodus puntazzo. Next base: position 1,982,102 of record OZ023165.1, on the reverse strand, counting down.
CACGACTTCCGCTCTAACTGACGCTCGTGAAGGTGCGTTCAGGTACCGAAATGTGGTACCGATTGACTTCACGTGAATCGATCCTCGGTACTTTGGGGGAATTCGGTCGGTACCAATAAAAGTACCGAATTCGGTACCCATCCCTACCGGTCACTAATGTCTACCTTCTGTGGGTTAATCAACTTTAACAGCGTTCAGGGACTAAAGCCACATTGACTTGAGGGATCATTCATTTAGACACAGTTTTTAACCTTTACCCTAATACATTTCTTTCAGTAGGAGACAGACTAGCAAACTGTACCAGAGAAAGGTCTGCCCGTGTTCATTTGCTTGTATTTGTGTTACAGTTCAGTCAGGCCTTAGCCGTCAGAAGCTACACCAAGTTTGTGATGGGTGTAAGTTCAACATTCAAACTGTGACTCAGAAAGTTTCATATTTGCAGCATTACTGCATAATAATGGTGTGTGTTTGTCTCTAGATTGCAGTGAGCGTTCTAACATATCCGTTCATGCTGGTGGCTGATCTCATGGCCGTCAACAACTGTGGGTGGGTCACTCTTTGAAACATTAGTACACCCACTAAATGACAATGTACTGTTGATATACATGATTCATTTAACAGGTAGTTATTTCATACAGCCTAGCAGCTCATAGAGAAAAGGGAGGAGGGAGTTAGCAACCTCGAGGACATGATGTTCTGTAGTTACATATGGTGGATATATATTCAAGTATATTTGGAATGAATCTGTTTAGATTGACCACTTTAAACACAGGATTGTGTTAGTGCTGGGTAATATGTTGTGATAGTCATCCCTACCATATGACATAATATCGATACAGAGGAATTCCATCAAAAATATTGTGATATTTGATTTTGTCACGCAGTCCTAGCATTTAGTGCTTTAGAGGAGATTTCAAAATAATGATATCTATCTATACTGTATATTTCAATATAGGCTGAAAATATTGCCATATCACACTTTAAACCAGCATTTAGACTTTCAAATTGGAAAATAAAATAAATATAATAAATAAATATTAACACAGTTGAATAAAGACAAATCCTAATGACTGAAAAAGTTCCTTTTGGTTCTAATACTCTTTATATTACTGAAATCCAGGCTTCACTACTGACACTGGTTCTTGTTTGTGGTGTCAGCCTTGCCGCAGGTCTTCCTCCTCATTCTCCCATCTTTAAGTCCTGGCTGCACTGCTGGAATCACCTGAGCCATGAGGTACAGTCACACTCACACTTGATCCTGTGGATACTCACAACACCTCAGTCTTGTCTCGGACTGGCCCTAACTTAAGCAAATGTAGTTAGACTACATTAGGCTTGCTGCGGTTGTCGGTGTTAGCGGTGTATGTAACATGGGGTTACAAACACACTTGTCCTCATTTTGCTTTTTTCTGACGGTGGATGCTCAAAACACAAACTGAAGGTGTCTGCACCGTACAGCAGCAGCAGAGCCACAGCACAGAGGACCAATAGTCACATTTAATTTACACATCAGGAGATGACAACACCAGTGGAGCACCCACAGTATCTGTTATTATTTCAGTTTTATTTCCAATGCTGACAGAGAAGCTGATAACCAACTGATAATTAATGAGAGTTGGTTACCTCACGGAGAAGTTGGAGGTGTGCATCCTGTCGCCTGCAGCTCTTAATTTACAAGCTAACTGAGGCTGCTCCTCTTCCATTACTCTGACAGACTGTATAAACTACTCCCTAAAATTTTAAACTGACCCACTGTCAATAAATGCCATGAAATGTTTTTTCCTCTAGATGCATTTTTTATGAACACTAGTAGTGAAACATTGTATTTCCTGTGACAATAAGTTAACTCCTGTTTATCCAGTTAAAGTGCCCCTCCATTGTATTTTGATACTTTTATATTTCATAGTTTTCTGAGTCCTTTCCTGCCAATGTTGATGAACCATAGTTTTTGCCAAATATATATATATTTTTTTGACAATTAACATTTTGTGCTCAAAATCACAAAATTGAAGCTGTTGCTAATATGGAATAATGACATTTGACTAAAGTAGAATCTGGGAGTCATACATCATCCTCCAATAGGGTTATAATAGCGGCACAGTGTGCAGTGTGTGAGGGGTCAAGCAAGCTACAGTGACTGTATTCAGATCAGACAGTTTATGGTGCCCGGAGCAGAGGGGGAAGTTTAGCAGTGAAGTTGTCTCATGGCAGTAAATGTACAGTACAGGTTACATGAACAAACTGTGCAGCTCCTCAATACACAACAAGAAGTTCTGTTTGAGTGACAGCTATCACTATCACTGCTGATATTCATGCTGCCTGTCCATGCTAATATCAGTTTTATCGCTAATCCATGCTAGTGATGTTTATCTTACCAGAACAGCAGTCTGGTTGTGATGGTAATAACTACATATGATTATAAACCACACCCCCATTCTCCCAAAAAAAACATTGACCATTAGACAGGAAGAAGTGACTGGAGGTGGGTTTTAAGTGTTCTAATGTGAAGCTGCAGCAGCAGGGCATTGACACAGTGCTCTACAGAGATGGTGAGCATCCTCTCTTTTATGAAGTCTAGTTTAGTTTGTAGCACCAGGTTGGGACATTTCCTCACCATGGCAAACCAACACAGCGTGATACAGAAGAAAGCAACCTTTTTTTTCTACCATGATCTTGATCTCATAGTTGTTTCCATTCCGATCACTCACCAAAGCAGCCTCACACTAGTGTGTTCACTTGTATGGGCCGCCATCTAGAGACAGCTAGAGTTGCAGCAGCTAACAACAGAAGGTGGATTTTTCCTGCAATCTTCCAAATTGGTTTTGTCCTTGAAAGATAAAAAAAAAGAAAAAAAAATTGATAATGTTGATTTTGGACATTCTTAGTGTCAGTTAATCACTCGGTCAGTTGACCTAACTGTCACTTTACTTTCTGGGGTCACATGGGGTCACATCTTAAAATCCTAATGTATTGTCTTCTAGTCAGCAACAGTAAGTAATAGCAGTCCAATACTCTTCTACTATTGTGAGTATTTTACAGTGTTTGGTCAAGGGGATGTCAAGGGGATGGTCCAAAGAACATTATCCAAAAAAGCCCTGCTTCTTCAGAACTAGCCAGTCTCTAAGTTGGACCAGTTTTTTGAAGACTCTTATTTTGGATTGAAGTTATCAGTATTCAGTACTCTAAAGCATTCAAAATCCGTATGTGTCCCCTCCTGTCAGGGCCACCTCTTCAGAGGATCCAGCTTCTTTTTCCGCCGGGTGCCTGCAGTCTCCCTACCTTCCATCGAGGACTGACATCATCAGCAGCAGCAGCAGCACCTGTTGGGATGTTCTTCCTCCTCCTCCTCAAAAACATTTCCCAAAGACATGGCCTCCACCACCCTGCCAATCAGCCTTTGCTGCTGTCATCCACACGTAGCAGGAGCAGCAGAGACACAGTTCATGGAGTACCAACAACTTTTTCTTTACAAGAGTTTCGGTTTGGTTCAGTTCAGCGCAGTGAGAACAAAGGTAGTTCTCTTCAGAACTATGGGGCAAAGTTTTGTTCTTGACTCCAGTGACTAAACGTTGTGAATCTGCTTCAACTGTCGCAACAGCTACTGAGTATAATGAGTACTGAAGTCATAAATGCTGTCACACAAACTAACAGAGAGAAATATCTTTCTCTCCGAGCGGAAACATTTCCAACTAATGGTCATTACACATGTTCCTATGGTGTTGAGTTTTAATTTAACCCTTAAAGAACCAGATCAACCAATTACACCGATACAAAGCACTTATACTTAATGACAACTAACCATTTTGCAGAACATGGAGGTTTTTTGTTCACCAAGCCTGGCAACTGTAGATTTTCAATCATTTCTTTACATCTTAAAAGCCTATTAAAGGATTTTTTTAAACTTAGTTGGCATATATAGTCATAGTAAACATCATGTCTACACAGACCAAAGCAAATTATTTCTGATCGTTGGAGAAGTTACATCTTCACAGGATAACACAGTGCAGTTTTTTAATTGATCTGCTGCTTATTTACATGCTTAATTTTCATGCAGAAATAATCGACAAAAGTTCATGCAGTCTTGCTTTTCGCTAGTTTGGATTACACAGAGCTAAAACTTGCCTATAACAGTACATTTTTTGTCTGTTTTCACCATGTTGCTGTTGTTTCCGAACATCATACCTAATGTTGCTCCAAGAATGTCTGGAGCAAGCAGTTGTGGCTGAAGGGGTGAAGTACAGCACTGTCACCTAGGGATGCACCGATCTGACTTTTTCAATCCCGATACCGATGCCTGGACTTTGTGTATCTGTCGATACACGATACCGATCCGATACCGTTGTTGAATTAATAATAAACTGTATACCGTCCACCTTATGCCATAAGAGACTAAAGTCACCAGACTTTCCTAACTAAACATTACTTTGCTTACTAAGACAAAATAATCAAACATATACCAAACATTGTAAACATGTGTAGCATTAATAATAATAATACTAATAATAATACATTTCATTTATATAGTGCCTGTCAGGGTACCCAAGGACACTTAACAAAGTGGAACAAATATAATAAAGAATAAATGGAGCGCCTGTGAGTCAGCACAGAGTCAGTAGCACCGTCCGTGTACAAACTAGCATCTGGAGGCTCCGTGCACACAGCGGGTCGACGCAGGAGACCAAGAGATCCAATCCAAGCAATGAAGCCTGGGGTGAAGTGACAGCAGAGGTCCAGGTGCTCCTGTGCTGAACACCTGAAGTCCCCGCCAGCAACGGCGGAGTAGCGACCATCCAACATCGCTGCCAGCCGGGGAGACCACAGCAGCAGAGGAGAGCGACAAAGCAGCCCGGTGGTGAATAACCCCGAAGTTGTGGTGGAGGGACGACCAACGGAGCAACGATGGACAGCCCACATAGTATTGAGTACGTCAGTTTGAAAGTTAGCGTTGCTAGGCTAACTGCTTATCGGTGAGGCTTACAACTGATGGCGGGGCTAACAGCTAATCAGCGGAGAAATGTGATATGAGTAAGTGCAACGTCCTGCAAACAGGAATCCTAAATAAAACATAGCAGCTGAACCTGAGAATAAACTAATAAAAAGTTGGGCAAAAAACAGCTAGTGCTCTTCCAGCATGCGACACACTGACGCTGACGAATGACGTAGGATGTGCTGCGACGGAGGAAGAAAAAAACTGGATCGGCCCGTGGATCTGTTCATTTTTCCGATCCCTGATCCAGCTGTTTTGTCAATATCGGGGCCGATATCCGATCTTAATATCGGATCGGTGCACCCCTACTGTCACCCAGGAGACCAGTGTTAATATCCTAATATTAATCCTAACAGATTTTTATACTCTAAAAATATACATACATATATTTCTTTGTTTGTTTGATTTCTATCACTGTTTAATTTGGTTTAGGCGACTGAAATACAATGGCTTGCAAAAGCCCCTTGAACATTTTGTCACGTTTCAACCCCAAACAGGATTTCGTGTGATAGACCAACACAAAGTGGCGCATCATTGTGGAGTGGAAGGAAAGTGATACCTGGTTTCACATTTGTTTACTAATAAAAAAACTTAAAAGTGTTGCATGCAAAAGTAATCAGCCCCCTTTACTCTGTTACCCTAAATTAATTCCAGGAGCACTGTTCAATCCATCATCCAAAAATGGAAAGAGTATGGCTCAACATGGCCATCCACCTAAACTGACAGGCCGGGCAAGGAGAGCATTGATCATGAGAGGCCCATGGTAACTCTGGAGGAGCTGCAGAGATACACAGCTCAGGTGGGAGAATCTGTCCACAGGACAACTATCATGCACTCCACAAATCAGGATTTATGGAAGAGTGGCAAGAAGAAAGGCATTGTTGAAACAAAGCCATGCAGTTTGCACAAGCCATGTGGGGGACACAGCAAACATGTGGAGGAAAACCAAAATGAGACCAAACTGAAGTTTTTAGCCTAAATGGAAAACACAATGCGTGGCAGCACATCACCCTGAACACACCATCCCAACCGTGAAACGTAGTGGCAGCATCATGCTGTGGGGATGCTTTTCTTCAGCAGGGACAGGGCAGCTGGTCAGAGTTGATGGGAAGATGGATGGAGCCAAATACAGGACAGTCTTGGAAGAAAACCTGTTGGAGTCTCCAAAAGACTTGAGATTGGGACGGAGGTTCACCTTCCAGCAGGACAACAAGCCTAAACATACAGCCAGAGCTACAATGGAATGGTTTATATCAAAGCATATTCATGTGTTAGAACGGCCCAGTCAAAGTCCAGACCTAAATCAACTTTAGAATCTCTGGCAAGACGCTCTCCATCCAATCTGACTGAGCTTAAGCTATTTTGCAAGGAAGAATGGGCAAAACTTTCAGTCTCTAGACGTGCACAGCTGGTAGAGACTTACCCCAAAAGACCTGCAGCTGTCATTGCAGCGAAAAGTGGTTCTACAAAGTAGTGACTCGGGGGGGCTGAATACTTTTGCACGCCACACAGAATATGAAAACTGTGTATCATTTTCCTTTCACTTTGTGTTGGTCTATCACATAAAATCCCAATAAAATACATTTACGTTTGTGGTTGTAATGTGACAAAATGTGGAAAACTCCAAGGGGGATGAATACTTTTGCAAGCCACTGTACTTGATTAGTTTTAGTAAAATGTGCTTCAGGTTTAAATAGACCCTTTCACAACATTAAACACTTGTTTGAAAGGATGACGTCTTCAGTATGCCTATATGTCTTATCTTTCTCCCTGAGCCACAATGCTATAACATTACAAAAATGTCAGTTGCAAAGGTTGTCCTGGAGTTACATTTACTATGATGTTCCAGAAACAACACCAACACAGTGATATCATACAATATTTACAAGAACCTGGTTTTGTTGTTTAAAAGGCTGACTATGCAACTTTTGCTCAATAGCGGTAACTATTGTCACAAATGGTATTTACAGGTTTATAAAATTTCATGCTGTGTCAGTTGCTGTGACATTATGACACAACAACATTATGTTAACAATACTTAAAATCCTGAATAGAAAATTGTGTAGACATTTTAGAAAGTTCTCAGGAAAAGAAAAGCAGTTTGCTAACAGAAATGATGCAACTCACTTCTGCTCTAGCCTGAGGTCCATTCTCCAACTTTTAAAGAGACTTCAGATCTTCAGTTGGAACCTTCTAAGACTCAGACCATAAAGCAGAAACTAACAAACTTGTCTCGTGTGAGGCACAATATTTAACTTTGGAATAAAACCTTATTAGCAAAGGTGCAATATGTCAGAATTGACCACCTATCAAATGCGAAAGGAATAGTGCAGCATACTGATTTTTATGATCCAGCAGATTCCGTCACATTTTCAGAAGACATAAAATGAATGAATTACTGGACTTTATGAATGTTTTTGTGACAATATAGTTTGTGTTCCTCTCATTATATCACAGAAACATGAGAGCTGTAGAAAGAAATCACTGGAACTTAAGTCTTCCATGACGTACATGTTCTTTATGAGTGGATGGAAACTGACCGCGACTGTAGAAGTCTGGACTGGGAGTTTGGAGAACCAGGGTACTGTCAGTGTTGACACCGTTAGTACAGGAGCTTCAGACTTGGATGTGAGTTGGCTAGCTGCTTTGCATGCTAACTTCTGCATATCTTTGCAATGAAATATATAGATATAGAATAATCTATAATAGAATAGAATAGAATAGAATTACTTTAATGATCCCAGACTGGGAAATTATTTTGTCACAGCAGCAGTGGGTCTGCAAAAAATATATACAGTGCAAATATACTATAAACAATAAACAATAATAATATATACAACAAAACAGTAGAGAGATCAGAGTTCTCTCTGTCAGGCAGAGGTAAGAGAGTTATTATATAAAGTGATGGCTTGTGGCAGGAAAGATTTCCTGTACCTGTTGGCTTGGGTGTTGGACAGCGAAGCTGGAGCAGCTTTTTGGAGAAGGTGCTCCGCTGCCTGACCAGTGTGAGTTGGAGAGGGTGGAGAGAATTATCCATGATGGATAACAGTTTTTTCAGCGTCCTCCTCTCCATCACAGCCTCCAGAGTGTCCTGTTTACAGCCAATCACAGAGCCAGCCTTCCTGATCAGTTTGTTGAGTCTGTTGGTGTCGCTGGCTCCGATGCTGCTTCCCCAACAAACTACAGCAAAGAAAAGTACACTGGCCACCACAGACTGATAAAAGATCTCCAACATCTTGCTGCACACGTTGAAGGATCTCTGCTTCCTCAGGAAGTAAAGTCTGCTCATCCCCTTCTTGTAGACAGCTTCAGTGTTAGATCTCCAGTCCAGTCTGTGGTTGATGGTAACACCAAGGTACTTGTAATCCTCCACCGCCTCCACATCCTTTCCAAGAATGCTCAGTGGTTGGGGAGCCGTCTTCCTCTTCTTCCTGAAATCTATCACCATCTCTCTGGTCTTGCTGATGTTCAGCCACAGGTGATTCTGTCCAGTCCACTCCACAAAGTTGTCCACCGTGCCCTGTACTCCTCCTCCTGTCCCTCACTTATACACCCAACAACAGCCGAGTCGTCAGAGAAACTTCTGCAGGTGACACGACCCGGTGTTGTACTGAAAGTCAGTGGTGTATAAGGTGAACAGGAAAGGAGACAGTACAGTCCCCTGTGGAGCTCCTGTATCACTGACCACCGCATCAGACAGAACACTGCCCATACGGACAAACTGTGGCCTGCCTGTCAGGTAGTCAGTAATCCAGGAGATCATCGTGTCGTCTACACCCATCACCCTCAGCTTCTCCCCCAGTAGCAGTGGCTGAATGGTGTTAAAAGCACTAGAGAAATCAAAGAATGTGATTCTCACAGTGCCTCCTCCACCATCCAGGTGCGAATGGGCTCGTTGCAGCAGGTAGATGACAGCGTCATCAACTCCCAAGTGGGGCTGGTAAGCAAATTGCAGAGGGTCTAGCAGGGCTCTCACCTGAGACCAGTCTCTCCAGCACCTTCATCACAAAAAGATGTGAGGGCCACTGGTCGGTAGTCATTGAGGTCTGATGGTGTCGACTTCTTTGGCACAGGAACCAGGCAGGACGTCTTCCAAAGCACTTGTATTCTCTCCTGACCCAGGCTCAGGTTGTAGAGGTGTTGTAGGACAGGAGACAGCTGGCTGGCACATGTCTTCAGGATCCTGGGGCTGATACCGTCAGGGCCTGCAGCCTTCTGCTGGTGGAGTCTCTCCAGCTGTCTCCTAACCTGGCCTGCAGTCACAGTTATGCGGGGGACAGTGCTGGTGTCTTGAGTGGTGGAGGAGGAAGAGGAGGAGGAGGAGGAGGAGAGGTGCTGCACAGGAGAGCTCACATCAGGGGAGTGAGGGGGGAGGGGAGGAAGCATTCGGGGCAGTGAGGGTGTGTGGGGGTCTGGAGGTGCCGGGGAGAACGACAGAAGGCTGTGAACTAAACCTATTGAAGAAAGTGTTCAGCTCGTTTGCCCTCTCCAAGCTGCCTGATGACTGTCTGCCACTCACCTTACACCCAGTGATCTGTTTCATACCAGTCCACACATCCCTCACATTGTTCTGCTGAAGTTTGGCCTCCAGCTTCCTCCTGTAGGCGTCTTTTCAGGCCCTCAGCATATCCCTGAGTTCATGTTGCATTCTCCTCAGTTCTTCCCTGTCTCCAGACCTGAACGCCCTCTTCTTCTTGTTAAGAAGAGCTTTCAGGTTATTGGTGATTCACGGCTTTTTGTTAGAGAAGCAGCGTACAGTCCAGGTTGGCATGGTGGTGTGTTGCAGTCTGTCATGCTGTCGAGATCCTCTCATTGTGGCTCAACAAGTACATCCCAGTCTGTCAACTCAAAGCAGTCCTGTAGTGTGTCAGCAGCCTCCTGAGTCCACCTCCTCACGCTCCTAGTGTGGACAGGCTGCTGCTGAACAAGAAGGACATACTTAGGGGTCAGCAGGACCAGGTTGTGGTCAGATATTCCAAAGGGGGGAGGGCTGTGGGACTGTATGCATCCTTAGCAGAGGCGCAGCTTGTGAACAGGCAACTGCTTGGGGCCCCCGGCCGATAGGGGGGCCCCCGAGGTCTGACAAACTGTACCCCACAACAATGTCTCACGTTGTAGCCGCCCCGGGCCCAGGCAGTAATTTACGGGGCCCCGAAGTCTGACAAGCTGTACCCCACAACAATATATATACAATGATAAATAATACAGTCTATGGTTGTAGACTGGGGCCCCCACTCCGTTCCTAAAACACGATTTACAACGACATGTCAGTAGGAAACCTCCCTAAAGGAGCCCCAAGTCATCCCCGTCTAATTTGGATGACATGCGTACGTTGACATTAACATCAGTAATCGAAGTTGGCGTCTACATAGAAAGATGAAGAGGAGTTATCTCTCGGGGCACGAAAAAATAAAGAGAAAAAAGGAGAATGAAGAAAAAAGAAAGCAAGACAGTGGTAAGTGTGAAGCAGATAATGACGATTAAGTGTCAGTAACGTTAAATAACTGAACGCTGGTAACTTCAGCCAAAGTAGCGTTAGACTAAATGTTAATGGCGTTTATTCTTTTACGCGTGACCTAGCTAACGTTAGCAGACATGCCTAGCTAGCGGACATGGATGCGGTCACGGCCAGCCGACTGTCCGCTGGCCGTGACCGCGTCCATGTCCGACGGCGGACGCGGCGTCCATGTCCGACGCCGTAAGTGACCAGCGGCCGTTACCGAGCTCGACTTTGTTAGCCTTTTTCAACATGTCAGTTAATGCTAGTTAGCTAACGAACTTTCTGAGTCACTTGCTAGCTAAATCTAAGCTAGGTAGCAAGCAGAAATGAAAACTTGTACCGTACATACATTTGCTTATCTATGGTATTGAATTCTACCGTATTAGTTTTATCAAATTAAAAATGTAACCAGACAGAGAAAAATGGTTTCAAGTTGTCTATCAGGACATATTTTGTGTGTTTAACGAAAAAAAAAGCTTTTTTTCATTCCTTAAAGGGTCATTGTAACTGATAATAATGATAATAAAAATTGTGTAATACCATATACCGTGATTTCTTTCTGAGAGGGTTAACCTTTTTGTACTGTGAACATCTCACACATTGCTACCCTAGCTATGAATACTATACTAAAACTACAACTAATTCTATAATGTGAAACTATTTTTAATTGACTTTATTAAAATGCTCCTTTAACAAGGATCATATACTATATCACTTTGTTATCTCTCCTCAGGATCATTATTTAAGTTTTTGACTGGGGCAAAAGAGAAGGATGAAGAGCCTCCTCCAAATGCTGATAATGAAAACTGTGAGTAGACAATTCCACTTTAATTGTTAACCTTAGTTTATGCCATGCCCTCTAAAGATTTTTTATTACAATATCTACCCTGCTTTTTTGTTTTTTGTTGGGTTTTATTTAGGGCCGGGACTCGATTAAAAAAATTAATCAAATTAATCAGAGGCTTTGTAATTAATTAATCGCATTTTAATCGCATGTAAATATTTGACCTGAGAACAGTGAGAAGCAATTTTTTTCACATGGATTTTAGTATACCATTGAATAATGACTGAATACAGAAGCTTAAGCAACAAAACATTGTTTATTTTTAAGACCAACAGACCAGTGCAATTTTGAGTTGGGAGTTGGGAGGGAGTTGGTTATTTTTTCAGACGTGGACTTAGTTACCCTGGTCCTGAAAACAGTCATCTGGTTGAGTGTGGGTTGGGTGTGGGTCCGTGTACTCAGAGTCGGGCTAACGTCCACGCTAGCTCCCACGCTAACGCTAGCTGCTATATGCTTAGCATTTAGGTGATATCTGAGGCTTGATATGCTGCGGTGATACGCGAACTCCTTCTTGCATAATTTGCACACAACCGTGCTACGCTGCCATCCGTCCGCTTTTTAAAACAAAATTTCCCATCCACGGGGCCAACCAATGCGGTCTCATTTGCTTCTTCGTTCATTGTTGTTGTCTGAAGTCATGAACGCTATGCATGAACGTTGGTTGGTGCTCCAGTATAATCGGTACCCCTGAAACTCATCCAGTGAGAAACATTCCACGGTGCAAAAATTAGTGCGATTGAAATGCATTAATTTTTTTAACGTGTTAATTTTTGTGTAATTAATTAATCGTAATTAACGCGTTAAAGTTCCGGCCCTAGTTTTTTTGTCATATCAGTTCCGTCAACGTCCACCTCCAGTGGGATAGTGGCCACCCCACCGCCTGCCTATCATGAGCCGGAGGAAGACACACCAACAGAGGCACATCGAGTGCTCTTTCCAAGTGCTGATACTGGTTAGTTTGAGTTCAATAAATGTCTCTTCAATTGATAACATGCCATGCCCTCTAAAGATTCTTTATCACAATATTTACCCTGCTTATTTGTTTGTTTTTTTTCATGTATTGATGACTAAATGAGGTTTTCTAACTACATCTCCGCTTGTCTTACATTTGTCTTTCAGAGAGAGGAGAGGAGAAGAGAGGGACAGACCTGGAGAGAAGAGGAGAGAAGAAGAAAGGGACAGACCTGGAGAGAAGAGGAGAGGAGAAGAGAGGGACAGACCTGGAGAGAAGAGGAGAGGAGGAGAGGAGAAGAGAGGGACAGACTGGGAGAGGAGAGTTATTTATTGTTCTGGTTTTATTGTTATTTATATGTATATTTTGAAAATTCTAGTGAAATAAAAAAATATTGAGATTTCGTAAAAATGTTTTGATGTCAGATTATTTATAAAATAATGGTGATGAATGCTGGTTGAAGGGCCCCGGGTTTTTTTTTTTGCCTAGGGCCCCAGCAGATTCTCGCAGCGGCACTGATCCTTAGCATTTGCATACAACAGATCCAGTGTGTTACAGTCTCTGGTGGGGCAGTCAACATACTGGTGAAATGTTGGGAGGGTTTTGTCCAGTGAGACATGATTAAAATCCCCAGTGATGACAATAAATGCGTTAGGATGCTGCGTCTGTATCTGGGCAACAGCGGAGTGGATGACGTCACAGGCCAGCGCTGCATTAGCCGAAGGAGGAACGTACACACTGATAATGATGGCGGGGCAAATAGTAGGGTCGCATCCCAACAGTCAGCAGTTCAATGTCCGGGGTACAGAGACGTTCCTTCATGTGAACCAGGATTACACCACCTCTCACTCACAAACAATGCAATTCCTCCTCCCTTCTTCTTTCCGCTGCTTATCACGTCCCTGTCCGCCCGAACAGTGCTGAAGCCGGGTACCGCCACGCTGTGGTCCGGGATGTGTGAGTGGAGCCATGTCTCTGTGAAACACAACACAATGCACTCACGATATTCCATTTAAGTCTTTATCAGCACAGTAAGCTCATCCGTCTTATTCCCCAGAGACCTCACATTTCCAATGACGTTTCCCATATGTACATTTGTCGGTTCTATTCTATTTTTTCTTTACTTTTTAAATTTTTTTGTCTATTTTTCTACAAATTTCCCGGTCTACGGGACATTAAAGGAATTCTGATTCTGATTCTGATTCTGATGACGATCGCTGGTACAGTCGGTCTGTGTCTCCTCTTCTTCGCCCTCCGTTTCACTCCGGCTCTGCAGCCCTGGCGTCTCCTCCGCAGCTCCTTCGGGACCTCAGGCCTGGTTCCGGGCAGCAGTGCAGGATCACACAGCAGTGCAGTGCTTGATAACTGACCCTTCTCTCAGAACTAACTCCACGTTTTACTCTCAGCTTCTGATTACGAGTTATTACGCCGTCATCCATTCCACTGACTATCTTCCATTTACCATAAGTGATGTTCATATGAAGCCATTTGGAAGCTGTACATACTGCATCTGAAGGCTTGGCTGTTTCTTAGCTATTTAAAATAGTGTGTTTTTAAATTTTAAATTGTCTGTGAGTGTTTATTTACATTTAGTATAATAAAATGTTTAGTGGCTACAATTTAAAATCTTGCATAATGGGACTATGGTATGTACTGCGGATGCACAAATTATTATGTATAGACAGTATGGTATAAACTTTTTCATTCCATCATACACAGTCTGTGTGAAATCTCTCACCACAGAACTGTTTAAAAGCCATACATACATGTGTCCTTGTTGGATGATGTGTCCTTCACACTCAGTTATGTGACTGATGAATGAATTATCTTCATATTTTGACATGTTTTCACTTCCAGTGTAGCCCCATCTCCCAGGCTGTCGTTTGTGTTCTCATTCATGTAAACATGTAAATGTTGTGATCCACTCGTTGGATTCTCCCTCAGTTGTGAAAATAAAATCCTCACTACTCACCAGTGTTCTGCTCATGTTAACTATCTGGGAACTGAGTTCTGATTGGGGTCCATTTATACTGGGTTCTCCAAACTTTATTTAGGCTAAGAAAGAATTTGCAAATCAAGTTCAAGTACTTGCAGCATGCTAAAGTGAAGCAATCACTGGTTACTTGTTTTACTGTGTTTAACCATAAAATCACTTGCAGGTGGTGATCATCATTGATCATCTGTTGTGGATGTTTTTTAACACGTTCCCACCATCTGGACCAGCAACGTGCACATGATTATAGCGGGGCAGGGGCTCAAGGTTAGAAAAGGGCAGTACATGTGCGGGCATAGCGCACGGCAAATTTTTTTCAGGCCTTAATAACACAATACCTATATTAATTTAAAATTAATAAATAAAGTAGTTACAAATAGTAGTACAAATAGCTAACTACTTAGATGTGTATCCTGTGTAGCTGTGAGTGATATGCAATTGCCATTTCTTTTGTGTCAATAAATTATTGTCAACATGAGTTTATTCACATTATCATAATACTAAAGTTTAGAAGACATGCAATTCAGCTGCAATTCTTAAAAAGCAATGAAACACTGGTTTATTATTAGGCTATTTATTGGAGGGCAAATGCAAACCAGAAATGGAAGGAAGTAATGTTAATGTTTGAGTTTGTTTGAGTTATTCACAATACCACTTCAAACATTACATTGGATCTGTTAAGTCACTGTCACCTACCTCTGCCTTTGCACCTCACAGGACTGGTTTGCCTTCTTCTACATCTACCATCATTTCCTACCGTAGACCCACAGCAGCGCGCTCAGTATCACAACCCTCCGCTGCAAATCAGAAAAATCTAATCCATATCCCCCCACGACCTCTGTTACCCACTACATCTGTCTGTAAACCTGTACATTTTGGTCTTTTAAATATCAGGTCCCTAAAAAACAAACCTTTTTTATGTCATGATTTTATTACTTTTAACAACCTAGACTTTTTTTTATTATCACAGAGACATGGTTATCTCAGGGAGACAGCAGCCCCCTCATCGAGGCAACCCCCCCTAATTTTCTACACCTCAATCAACCACGAATGTCAGGCAGGGGGGGGGGGGGGGGGGGGTTGCTGTCATTTACAGGAATGATTTTAAATGTACCAGTACTTCATATAATAGTTTTACATCATTTGAACATCTTGCTTTTATTTTACACTCCGAAGTCCCAGTACTAATCTTAATAATCTACCGACCCCCAAAGTCAAACAGTGTTTTTATCCAAGAGTTTGCTGAAACTTTATCCCATTTTATGTCAAAATATGACAAAATTCTTATTTTAGGTGATTTAAACATACATATCTGTTGCTCTACTCAGTCTTTTGTCTCAGATTTTATTGACACGTTTGAATCTTTTAACCTCACTCAAGGAGTACAAGGACCAACGCATTCAAAGGGTCACACTCTTGACTTGGTTTTATACTGCGGTCTCAGCCCTGAAAACTTTGAGACAAAGGATATCTGTGTGTCTGATCACAAAGGAATTTTATTCAGTGTGGTTTTATCTCAGGTAGCTATTGAATTCCTTGTCTGCTAGCAAGTTTCCAGAGCTGTTTAATTCTGCCTTTTAAACTGCTTTTAATCCAAATTTTAACACTGAAGAGTTGTCTCTCTTTCTAATCACACCTCCCAGACCGTCCTGGCCCCTAACAAAGATAAGAAAGTAAAGAGTTCTCCACAGCCCTGGCTAAATGATCTCACCCAGCAATTAAAGAGAGATTGCAGGAGAAAAGAGCGAAAATGGAAGAAAACAGGACTGCACATTTTTTATGAAATCTGGAAAGAATCTATGAAGACTTACCAAAAAGCAGTTAAGGACGCAAGATATTCCTTCTTCTCAAATCTCATTTCATCCAATCAATCGAACCCCAAAATTTTATTTCAGGTCATTGACTCCATCATTACTCCCTCCACCAACCATTTTAGCGAAACCTCAGATGACACATGTGAGATATTTTTAGACTTTTTTATCAACAAGATCAAGGATATCAAGCAGAAAATAACTCTCCAGACCGCATCTTACATGTCAGTAGGGACATCCACACACATTTTAGTAATTTTACACCTGTTTTTATACCTGTTTTATCTGAAATCATGTCCCAGATGAAGTCAAGTATGTGCAATCTTGATATTATTCCAACAAAATTTTTAAAAGATGTCATTGATACAGTTGGGCCCATTATTTTATTGATTATTAACAGCTCACTGGAAAATGGCATTTTCCCTTCTAGTTTTAAACATGCTGTGGCCCAACCTCTTTTAAAGAAACCAAACCTTGATCCGTCTGTTCTTGGCAATTTTAGGCCAATCTCCAGACTCCAGTTTTCATCCAAAGTTTTAGAAAAGGTGGTTTCATCCCAGCTTTTAGCATTTATGTGTCATAATAACATATCTGAGAAGTTTCAATCGGGTTTTAGAGCATTACATAGTTCAAAACCTGCCCTTCTTAAAGTCCGTGTAAAGCAAATTCAGCCATTTTCTTCTAAACACATTGAAAAGGTCATAAATGTATTTCCTTAAAACATGTAAAAAGCATTCAACCAATTAGAATTTAATTTTGGAGCTAGGCTCACAAACTGTTTTTCACTATTTCTGTGTTCAGGATTTAATGGGCGGGTCAGAAATCATGGCCGCGTTACGTAACGCGGCCATGATGATTTGCATAAACCCCGCCCTGCTGGAAGCCGTATAAATACATTCAGCGCATTAGCTTCGGACCGACCCTCTCCTCTCCATCCAGGCTTCCGCCGACAGCGCATACTCTCATCTCCGCTGCTGGCATCATGTGCCTGCCTGCAACCGTCCTGCCGACAACAGGTGCTCTCATCCCCGCCACCGGCAAGAGTTTAGATTCTCTGCCCGAGGCCGACCCTGACGCGAACCGGACCGCGGGCCGGGCCCGGCCGATATATCCCGTCAATATCCTCGGGCCGGGTCGGCCGGCCCTTGATCAAGCATTTGTGTGTGTGTGTGTGTGTGTGTGTGTCCAGGAAGTCCCCACCAGAATAGAAAAACAAGTAAGTGTGTGTGTGTGTAATAACTCAAAATAATGACTGTATTTCCAGCTACAAAAGGCGCATCTCTCTCCTCCCTCCATGTTGTTTGTGCAGCTGCGTGGTTTTACGCGTGAGTGAGTGTCCTCGTGTACAAAACGTGACTTCTCGCGCACGTGACGTCACTCCCCGAGACGCAAGAAGAAAGCAAAAATATATAATTTTACTAAGGAAAATGACAAAAATAATAGTAACGCACAGTGATTTCAAAAAGTAACTTTAACCTGATTAGTGGTTTGGAAATATTACCGGGTTAGATTACTCCTCACTGAAAAAAGTGGTCAGATGAGAGTAACGCCTTACCAACATCACTGATTGTGTAGTATAGTGTAAGTGCAACATGGAGCTTGAGAACGTCCGTTATAACAGCCCACGTATTAAAAAAATGTCCTGTTTAAATCGGGCTCGGGCTCATAATTACAGTTAATGTGGCTCGGCTCGGGCTTGATTTTTTTGGGCCAGATCTAAGCTCTAAGTGTAAGTGTGTGCTTATGTATGTTATAAATATTGTGCCTTTTGGCAATTAAATGCATTTTGCTGAAGATGCAAATCCTGAAAGTGATTTTACATCGTGCATCCTGTCATGCCCATGTAATGTTAGCAAATGTTATTGCATTTAATCATGACATGATTTGGCCTCATTCCCTGAGCGGAGTCCATCTGACAGCACAATGATAATACACAGGTTATATTTTACTGCGAGGAACGAGGCTGAGCGCTATCAGTGTCTGACTCAGAGTCAGTTTCTGGCTCTGATGGCTTAAACAGGTCGGGCTGGGTCCATCCGATGACGCTGCTAGCTTCCATTGATACTGTAGGTTAGGTCCTCCTGCAGTACACGGAGGCGGCTCCCCTCCTGCGTGGGCGTGGCTCCAGCACCTCTATCTGACACGCCCCCAGCGTCTCACAGCAGAGAGAAGTGCTTGTTTTTCCATGATTTTGAGACCTAATTTTATATACTTGGCAATTTTTTTAATCTTTCAAATTTGGCTCAGTGGTCAATGACACATGTTTCTATGGTATGACAAACTCATAACACAAATTTATTTCTGCTTTACATGGACTTTAAGGTAACAAATGACGTGCTTTTAACGGTCGACAGAGGGGAAAGTGCAATTTTAATACTTTTAGACCTCAGTGCCGCATTTGACACTGTAGATCATGACATTTTAATTGACCGCTTCAAAACCTGGGTTGGCATCGAGGACACTGCTCTTAGTTGGTTTCATTCTTACCTTTTAGAGAGAACCTTTGCGGTCACCATAGGTAATCATACATCATCTACAGCTCAAATAACCTGTGGTGTACCACATGGTTCAGTTTTAGGTCCGATTTTATTTTCAATTTACATGCTTCCACTAGGCCACATCATCCAACAACACAACGTCTCTTTCTATTGTTATGCAGACGACACACAGATATACCTTCCGCTGAGACCGCATGACTCGAGAAGCCTGGCTGCTGTCTTAGACTGCCTCAATGATATTAACTGTTGGATGGCACAAAACTTTCTTCAACTTAACAAATCAAAATCAGAAATCATCTTGTTCAGTCCCCCAAACACAGACACCAGCCTCATTACAAATAGCCTTGGTCCACTCTCCAGTAACATTAAACCCGCTGCTAGAAACCTGGGAGTCATATTCGATTTAGATCTCACCTTCAACAAACACATTAAAACAGTTGTCCAGTCCTGCTACCTCCAACTCAGAACCATCTCCAAAATCAAACCGATACTTTCTCATTCTGATTTGGAAAAAGTCATTCATGCATTCATTTTCTCCAGACTAGACTACTGTAACTCTCTCCTCTCCGGCATAAATCAAAAGTCTCTCTCCCGCCTCCAACTGGTCCAGAACGCAGCAGCTAGGCTTCTCACAGGTTTTAACAGATGACATCACATCACCCCAGTTTTAGCTTCTCTTCATTGGCTCCCTGTTTGTTTTAGAATTGATTTAAAGATTTTACTGATCACTTTTAAAGCTCATCTTGGCCTGGCTCCAAGCTATATAACAGAAATGTTGACCCCATATGAGCCAGTTCGCAGCCTTAGATCCTCAGGTGGGGGCCTCCTGGCAGTTCCAAAGTCAAGGCTTAAATCTAAAGGTGACCGAGCTTTTTCTGTCATTGCCCCTCAGCTCTGGAACGACCTACCTGAGGAGATAAGGCTTGCAGAATCAGTAACTTCTTTTAAATCACTCCTTTAAACTCATTTTTATAGACTTGCCTTTTTGTGATGTTGTCTCCTTTTTACTTTGTCTCCTTTTAACTTTGTAATTTTTAAGTTTTGAGTTTTAATTTATCATTTATTCATTTTTTACTATTTTCATCTTTCGAGTGTTTGCTGCACTCTACTCCATTATGTATTTACTTACTGGTCTAAGATTCCTTATCTGTTTCTATTGTTTGTATAAGAAATCTTTTGATTGCTCTTATTAATTTGAATTAACGATGAACTATTTCTATTCGATTCGTTTGCTCTACATTTTTCAACTGTAATTTCAAATTGTGTTCCTTTTAATTGTTCTGCTTTGTCTGTTAAAGCAATTTGTAAACCTTGTTTTTAAAAGTGCTATATAAATAAAGTTATTATTATTATTAGGGCCCGAGCAGGGAACCTGCAAGGCCCCTATTGTTTTTCAAATGATTATTATTCGGGCTCGAGCAGGGAACCTGTGAGGTCCCTATTGTAATCGCAATGATTATTAGGGCCAGAGCAGGGAACCTGCAAGGACCCTATTGTAATCGCAATGATTATTAGGGCCCGAGCAGGGAACCTGCAAGGACCCTATTGTAATCGCAATGATTATTATTATTAGGGCCCGAGCAGGGAACCTGCAAGGACCCTATTGTTTTTCAAATAATTAGGGCCCGGTGCAGGACACCTGCAAGGACCCTATTGTAATCGCAATGATTATTAGGGCTCGAGCAGGGAACCTGCAAGGACCCCATTGTAATCGCAATGATTATTAGGGCCCGAGCAGGGAACCTGCAAGGACCCTATTGTAATCGCAATGATTATTATTAGGGCCCGAGCAGGGAACCTGCAAGGACCCTATTGTAATCGCAATGATTATTAAGGCCCGAGCAGGGAACCTGCAAGGACCCTATTGTAATCGCAATGATTATTATTAGGGCCTGAGCAGGGAACCTGCAAGGACCCTATTGTAATCGCAATGATTATTATTATTATTAGGGCCCGAGCAGGGAACCTGCAAGGACCCTATTGTAATCGCAATGATTATTAGGGCCCGAGCAGGGAACCTGCAAGGACCCTATTGTAATCGCAATGATTATTAATATTATTAGGGCCTGAGCAGGGAACCTGCAAGGACCCTATTGTAATCGCAATGATTATTAGGGCCCGAGCAGGGAACCTGCAAGGACCCTATTGTAATCGCAATGATTATTATTAGGGCCCGAGCAGGGAACCTGCAAGGACCCTATTGTAATCGCAATGATTATTATTAGGGCCCGAGCAAGGAACCTGCAAGGACGCTATTGTAATCGCAATGATTATTATTAGGGCCCGAGCAGGGAACCTGCAAGGACCCTATTGTAATCGCAATGATTATTAAGGCCCGAGCAGGGAACCTGCAAGGACCCTATTGTAATCGCAATGATTATTATTAGGGCCTGAGCAGGGAACCTGCAAGGACCCTATTGTAATCGCAATGATTATTATTATTATTAGGGCCCGAGCAGGGAACCTGCAAGGACCCTATTGTAATCGCAATGATTATTAGGGCCCGAGCAGGGAACCTGCAAGGACCCTATTGTAATCGCAATGATTATTATTAGGGCCTGAGCAGGGAACCTGCAAGGACCCTATTGTAATCGCAATGATTATTATTAGGGCCTGAGCAGGGAACCTGCAAGGACCCTATTGTAATCGCAATGATTATTATTATTATTAGGGCCCGAGCAGGGAACCTGCAAGGACCCTATTGTAATCGCAATGATTATTAGGGCCCGAGCAGGGAACCTGCAAGGACCCTATTGTAATCGCAATGATTATTAATATTATTAGGGCCCGAGCAGGGAACCTGCAAGGACCCTATTGTAATCGCAATGATTATTATTAGGGCCCGAGCAGGGAACCTGCAAGGACCCTATTGTAATCGCAATGATTATTATTAGGGCCCGAGCAAGGAACCTGCAAGGACGCTATTGTAATTGCAATGATTATTATTAGGGCCCAAGCAGGGAACCTGCAAGGACCCTATTGTAGTCGCAATGATTATTATTAGGGCCCGAGCAGGGAACCTGCAAGGACCCTATTGTAATCGCAATGATTATTAGGGCCCGAGCAGGGAACCTGCAAGGACCCTATTGTAATCGCAATGATTATTGTTATTATTATTATTATTATTATTATTATTATTATTATTATTAGGGCCCGAGCAGGGAACCTGCAAGGACCCTATTGTAATCGCAATGATTGTTGTTATTTTTCTTCTCACAAAATGATCGCATTTTTCACTGCCTGAACATACCCCAAAACTCACCAATCTTGGAATATAAGTCACACCTGGCGAAAAATTTTATAATCTATTGTCGTCCTGAATTTCCACCACTAGGTGGCACTGTTATTAAGGAAACGTGTTTTGGCTAATAACTCCCATATACTTTGTCCCACATTCAAAAACCTTATATCCATGCGTTCAGTGAATTGTGCTGAATCTCGTGGTATAGGCCACGCCCATTTCCGCCTACCGTTTTTTTTCGCTACGTCGCAAAATGTCGAAAACCTACTTTTTCGAACTCCTCCCAGGCGATTTCACCGATTTGCACGAAATTTGGCACAGAGCATCTGTGGACCCTGCTGACAAAAAGTTATTAAAAGAATTTTGATAGATCAAACGATACTCAAGTTATTAATTAAAAACTTCCTGCAGATTTCGCTACAAACAGGAAGTGATGCATATCTTCACATTGGTGTGTCCGAATGACATGAAACTCAGAATACTACTTCCCCATAGGCCCCTGAGGACCTGCGCAAATTTTTCGGCGATGACCATAAGGTGGCGCTCTTTAAAATGAAGTATTTTATATCTCAATATCGGTTCATCGGATTAACACGACAGTCTGAACAATTATTGTCAGTGCCTTCCTGAGGATAGCTGACAAAAGGTTAACCGATCAGCCACTAGGTGGCGCTCTGGTGGCCGTATAATTTAATATTTGGCACTGTGCCCACACCATAACACTTATGGAAATGAAACTCATTGGGGTGCTATAGAATGGCCCCTGTAACTCACACACCAAAAATGACCAGCAGGGGGCGCCATTATGAAAAATAAAAGTTTTTGGCCCATAAATCCTGCATAATATGTTGCACACTGTTAAAGCTTATATCTACATGTTCCCTGAATTCAGCTGAATTGTGTGGTGTAGGCCACGCCCACTTTGGCAGTAACTTTCCATTCGCCAAATTGCGCCAAATGAAAAACCTACTTTTTCGAACTCCTCCTAGACGATTTGACCGATTTGCACCAAACTTTGCATGAAGCATCTGTGGACCCTCCTGACAAAAAAGTTATTAAAAGAATTTTGATAGCCCAAAAAACGCCCAAAACATAAAACAAAAAATTCCTGCGCATTGCATTCAAAACAGATATTGTTCCATATCTTCCCCAAATACATTCCCATTACCACAACACTTTAATTGTGCTAATTGTGTTCCATGGCCTGATGAGGGTCTGTGTGAAATTTGGTGCAAATCGGCCAATAGGTGGCGATCTGGTGGCAGTCTAATTAGTTTGCATGGAATTAAATGGGAAAATCTTCAAATCCTCTTCAAAACTCATCCACTTTCAACCTCTCCTTGTCCTTCATACTTTGAGCTACAGACTCCATTCCAGTCCTGTATTCAGCTTTTTAAAATCTTGTATGGTTTTGAAATCATCACAGTTTTAGTTTTAAGGATTTTTTGCTTCTCTTTGTCATTTTATAATGGGTGTGTATTGTCTGAGCTAGAATGCGTGACATCATCGCTCGAGTGAAGAGCAGTTGGAGGAACTGGAGAAAAAATTCTGTTCAGTTTAATTTGGATTCCACATCTTTTACCTCACATGGACAATATATGCATAGAAATGTAGGAAATCTTGTTGGCTTTCGGCTGATGGTCTTATTTAAGATGTAGGACTTACAGCTTTGGATGTGGAAGCCCCAGAGCGACAAGCACTCCAACAACTCCCCCATAAGCCGCAATGTTAATTTTGAGTCTACATTTCTGGAGGAGAGCAGACAGAGCCTGTTTGGTCTCTCACTCTGAAGTCCTCATTTTTTACTCTACGGAAATAAAAACGACATCACAGAGTTCAGCAATGTCTCCTGTGACTCAATATATAAATGTTTTGCAGATAACCATTACATTTCTTTCAAAAATGGCAGGAGTTTGGGAGGCCTTTTCCCATGCAATTTTTATGGGCACAACTTTGGCTGTGCTATTGCTGCAGCATGTGTTCAGCCAGAGAAACTGTTCACCTTTTTAAGTTATTTCAGCCCTCTTACTTTTCAGCTTTTCTGCCTTTTGAGCTTTTTAAATCTTTCTCCCTCTTCAGCTTTCATCATCAAATCATCATCAAATGTAACATCCGGGGCCGGCTCTACGCAGGGGCAAATAAGTGTCTTGCCCCCTCAACTCATCTCTCTGTCCTTCCGCTCCGCTGTGCATGTATTCACAGGCTGCGCAGCACGGACACACACACACACACACACACACACACACACACACACGCACACACACACACACACCCCCCTCCCTAAACTCTTAGTAAATATCCAATCACTGTTGCAGTATGCAAATGAGCCAAGACGTAGCATGACAGTATGGTGCCAGGTTTCACCACGGCGGGAAGACTTTGAAGAAGCAGCAGCAGTTTCTATTAAAATATGATTGGCTCAGCAGCTCAGTCAGTCATTAAACCATTATTGTCCTGTTTAAAGAAAGAAAGGGGAGCGGGATAAGTTCAAATGAGCAAACATGCTAAAAAGAAAGAAGCCGGAGAAAGAGATGGATGGAGCAGAAACATTAAGGGCAAAAAAGAAAAAAACGGTTAATAGAGGATGCAGTCAAATGCGCCAAATAAACAGAGCTTTCAGTGGTGGAGGGGCGAAGGTCAGCGCGGCTACAGTCAGCCCGGAGAGTGACAACACGGACCCAGCAGGGTCACATTTCCTTATTGCAAAAGCAAACATATTTCAGGAGAGTCTGTGTTCAAAGTTAAAAAAATATTATTTGAATATATAAGCTATACATCCTGTCTTTTACATCCTAACTC
This sequence comes from Diplodus puntazzo, assembly GCA_963678695.2. Taxonomy (NCBI): domain Eukaryota; kingdom Metazoa; phylum Chordata; class Actinopteri; order Spariformes; family Sparidae; genus Diplodus; species Diplodus puntazzo. The sequence goes on along the minus strand of OZ023165.1, from coordinate 1,957,477 downwards.
ATTTATCATTGTTGCTGTTATTGTGAATATTAGCTGACAAGGCCAGTGTCAGTCGCGGAGCTGATGCAGAGGGACAGGATAATGCCAGTCATAGGAGTGAGGAGGAGGAAGAGACAGATGAGGAGGGACAGGAGCAGGAGGAGATGGAAGAGGAGGAGGAGAAGGAGGAAAAGGAGGAGGAGAAAGAGGAGGAAGAGGAAATTGGAGCAGGAACCACCAAAAAAAAAAAAACAGTGCCAGGTACAGGTGCAGTGTGCAGGACTGGGTTGGCAATAAGTCTTTGCATAGCATTATATTAAGTCACATGTTGATGTTTCAGTTCCAGTCACACAGAAACAATAAGCCCATCCTCTCCTGCAGTTATGTCAGTGGCTTTCTGAACTAGACATCTGTTTTCTTTCCAAAGTTAATGAGTTATGGCTAATATTCGTTATTACTGATGTTCTTTTCATCCAGATATAGCAGTACATTAGATGCAAATAAAGTATTCATCTTAAAACTACGGTTTCACTTGCATCCATCATGCAATCAGATAAAAGGTCTCTCCAAACCAAGCTTGAGGGCTGAATTTCAACCCCAGCCCGCCTCTGCCAGTGTGTGACAGATCCCTACGTAAAGTCCCGCTGAAGTTCTGCACTGTTTTGTTTCATATAATCACGGCGTTTTTTTTTTTTTTAATAAAGCCAGCTCACTTATTTTTTGCTCCAGCTTCCAGCAGCTCACAAAGAGAAAGTTGGACAGGTCTGATGGTAGAGGCCTGGCAAAGTGCAATCCACTTCTCCAGGTTGGGGTTGGACACATAGCTAACAACCCAGTTCAATGAAGAAACACTGTTACTATAAGCACAGAAAAAAAAAGTGCTAGAGCATGATGTGTATACATGATGCCCCCTTCACATTTTTGTCTGCCCCCTCATATATGCCTGCCTAGAACCGGCCCTGGTAACATCCCATTAGTTAATCAGTTCCTCTCTGACCTGGCTGGATTCTCTGCTTTTTTTTTTCTTTTCAAGATCTCTCAAAAGAACCAGTGTGCTTGATAAGAGTGGTGGCATACAGACTCCCCAGAGCAAACACAGTAAGATGGAACTTCCATATCCGTGCTGTACACTCTGTGTTTGAGCACAAAGGTGACGTCGTCCAGTGTTTTGAAACCATCAGGGGAGTTTGAGCCTAACACTGTGCTGGAAGCTGGAGGGTTTGTGAGACTACTGGACGATGATACTTTCAGCTTTCTCCTCAAACTATTTCATTGCATTATGCCTTGTGTGGACATTTTCTTCATCCAGCTCCAGAAGCTGACCATCGTCTCAGTCTTTGTCCGGGGAATCATGCAGCAGTTCACACAGTTTTTCCGACTTCAGCGTACAGTATTTAATACCGGCAGTAGCAGGCCACCGAATTGTAAAGGAATGACTTCCTCAGCAGAATGTGTTGCGTGAACAAGCCCCGACGGCAGCAATCCATGACGGCGGCATTCCCCGACACGCGTGGACTTTAGTGGGCGGGGCGGTGGAAACCATTTTTTTCCCTCGCCGTCGAGCATCAAGGCTTTATAGCTTCAAGATACAATTTCCTATCCACACCAAAGGGCCCGTTCAACACTGCTTGCAGCTTTAATTAGGGCCCGAGCAGGTCATCGACCTGTGAGGTCCCTCTTGTAATTGGAAAAATTATTCTTCCTATTATTATTATTTTTCAAATCCGAGTTCGACTGCAGTTTTGGATGCCTGAACATGAACGAAAACTCACCAAATTTGGAATACCTGTCCCGCTAAGGAAAAATTGCGATCCTGCACCGTCACTGGGCGTGGTCGTGACCTGCGAGCTCCGTAGCGCCCCCTAATGTTCTGCCCGACCTCCTGCAAGTGCGTAAAAGAATGAAATTCGGTACGCTGATTCCTCATGACCAGACGCACAAAAAACCTATTTGGACCGAAAAGGTCACTCCAACAGGAAGTCCACCATTTTGATGTGTGGCGGCATTTTTGTCCAATTCATGCCTACTTTGAAAATTATCTTGTCCTAGAGCTTAAACACCACAGTCTTCAAATTAACTCAGTTATCTTCTTCATGTCTTGAAGAACAAAAGTTATGGAAATCATTCAGCTGCGACCAAACTTTAGTGGGCGGGGCGGTGGAAACCATTTTTTTCCCTCGCCGTCGAGCATCAAGGCTTTATAACTTCAAGATATAATTTCCTATCCACACCAAACTGCTCGTAAGTGTAGAGGCTGTCTCCCCGAATACATCTCCGCATCGATACTAAGTCGGCCATTTTGCTTTTGGCCGCCATTTTGAAATATTGCCAATCTTCGTACTTAAATGATCTCCTCCTACAGATGTAACACCACCGACTTCACAGTCAATCAGTATCATCTGGAGACCTTAAAGTTGAAAACCTGTTCAAAGCTTTCGCCTGCGGTCATACCTGCTGGCCATGGTGGGGTGGTCCATTTAAATCCTTCGCCATAAAGCATCAAGTCTTCGTAAATTCAACATACAATTCCCCTTCTACACTAAATCTCTAAGGAATGTAGAGGGAGTCGCCCTGAATATATCTGTGCATTCAAAACTTTTTCGTAATCATAGCGCCACCCACTGGACACAGGAAGTCAGACAAACATCATCCGATTGACATCACGTTTACTGCTTGTTTTGTCCCCAGCATGACATGAAAGTAACAGGTGAGCGCGCAATCCGGCGGCGTTGCAGCCTGACATATCTGCTGGCCGTGGTGGTGCCGTGCATTTAAATCCTTCGCCATGAAGCATCAAGTCCTCGTAACTTCAACATACAATGTCCTATCTGCGCCAAATATCTCAGGAATGTAGAGGGAATCACCCTGCATATATCTGTGCATCAAAACTGTGTCATATCCATAGCGCCACCCACTGGACACAGGAAGTCACACAAAAATCGTCCGAATGACATGACGTTCACTGCTCGATTTCTCCCCGTCGTGACATGCAAGTAACAGGTGAGTGCGCAGTCCAACGCGCGTGGACTGCGAGGGCCCGTTCATCACTGCTTGCAGTTTTAATTTTCCATAAGAAGTCCAAGATTCATATACTGCTGAATTTTACCAAGTATCATTAGACTGTGGTATTGCTCCCTTTTTGTTAAGTAAAAGTAAGAGTATTTCCTCCAACAGTGTTCAAATCTGAAACTTGGATTCATGAGTAGGTCTTTTTCCAGTCATAACAACACCCCAAGCATATCAGGCCATGAATACAACTTGAGAAGTGAGCTGGCCATCAGCCAGCAGACGTTGACTGTGGTTGACTTGGAGCAGAAGAGAACAGTTGAGATAGATGTGCCAATCCTCGCTGACAGTAACATCAGGAAGACAGAGCACAAAAAGATCGAGAGGTACAAGGAGTTGAAGGAACAACTTGAAAAGATGTAGAAGGTGAAGACCAAAAAGGTCCCGGTGGTGATAAGACTATTGGGAGCTGTGCCCTCCAAACTGGGAGAGAAGCTCCAGCAGTTGCATCATCAGGGCAGAAATTCAAGCTTGAGAAAAAAGACAAAAAGACTCACACCAACCCTCCACATGGGGCTGAGAGGGAGGTTTTGTAATGATTATACATTCATAATACACCAATAATAACATATACTTTTAAATAATCTTGCAATTCTATCACTGTGAAATCATTAGCTTTTATTAATAATTTCCCAGTCTGGGATCTATGAAGTATTTCTATCTATCTATCTATCTATCTATCTATCTATCTATCTATCTATCTATCTATCCATCCATAATAATGATTTCACAACATGATAGAACTGCAGTATGAATTTTTAATGACTTGCCATCCATGCCGTTGTTACGGGTCTCAGGGATGGGAGAATCAAATCAAATCAAATCAACTTTATTTATGGAGCACTTTTCATACAATGGCATGTAGCAAAAAGTGCTTTACATAAGAAAGATAAAACAATATAAAAGAAAGCCCCTCCCTCCCACCTTCCATACTATATACACGCACAATACACACACACACACACACAGTGCTGGCAATAAGGAGACATGGCAAGGCACTGAGGATTGAGGAAACGCCACCTTTGGGGCCATCCACACCGGGAGGAAAGCAGGTAAAGCAGGGGAATGAAGACACAGATGAGGTCAAATGATATCCTTTGTGTTTACGTGACTGTTATGACACATGATGTTAAATAAATCATATAGACAGATCATCTGGAAAGGAAACAGAACTGTGTCCTCATTCCCCTGCTTTACCTGCTTTACCCCATCCCTGAGACCCATAATACCGGCATGGACGGCAAGCAGGCACGTGCACACATAGGGCCCAAGGGGTGCATGAGCCCCTGCCCTTTTTTACCTTGTATTAAAAAGTGCCCTTTCTGTGTGTTTTTTAATGAAAAGTTAATTGCTGTTGTGCAAAGGGATGTCAAAAAAAACGGCATATAAAAACGCCACGGTTATCTAACGTACGCATTTCCTTGTAATAAGGTGTTGTGTGTGTGTTGAGCCTAAAGCTGCTTCTCTGTCCACTGCGGCTCTGCTCTGTCTCTCACAGAGGGGCGAGAGAGGGAAAGAGAGAAGCCGTTGCCTCATCAGAACTCCACCACGTGCATGTGAGATGAGACGTGACAGTGGAGCGACTTGAACCTTTGTGAGTTATAAACCATTAACATAACTTATTTTTAGGGGCTAACAAGTCGCTTTCCACTTATTCAACTTAAATATGAGTCAAGTTAAGAAAAGCGCCCATTTGTGCTTGTTAAACTAACTGCTTGTTAATGAGAGTTAAGAATAATCGAATAATCTGACAGCTGTCTGTGTCCGCTGTTTATCTTGCCACCAGTGGCGTTTTTTTGCGGAGGCCAAGGGAAGCCAGGCTTCCTCACTTTTTTCAGAATATAACCGTCATTTAATAAAAACACTTCTTTAACAGTTTATGTAATCCTTCTTTGTTGTGTCTCTGTGGTCTCCTCCTCGTCTCTCTTCATTAATTATTGAGCATTTTATGATGTGTAAAACAGCACCCCTCTAAATGGTACGTGGTGAATGAGCGTTGAAAACATGGTATTGCAAGCTGAGTTGGCCTCCCTTGGTGAAAAAAAAAAGAATGATTAACCAGTCAGGTGAGGCTATTGCCACGACACTGTTCCCCTGTGATTGGTCAGGACAGTGTCAAGGGAAGCCACGAACTCGTTGGCATCACGCCAATCAAATCACAGTACGTTATCATCGACGTCATTGAATGAAATAACGGAAGATTTGTTGATTTGTGTTGACATCTTGGTAGGCTAGCAAAGTTATTAAGCGCAATTATGGAGGGTGGAGATTTGGTGTATTTAGTAAAACATAACTTTACTAAACTGCCTCTACAGCAGCAACTCCGAATTCAATCAGAAGGCAGGCCAACACCAAAACTAGAGCTCCGTACTGAGAGGAAGAAAGGTTTTCGGACTTTCAATGAGGAAAATTACCTCCGCGCTGAGTGGCTCGCTGGTAGCGCTGATCTTCAGCAGCTATTTTGCTGGCCCTGTCTCCTTTTTGGCAAGGATTCCCTCTGTCTGAACAAGCCCTGGGTTACCACAGGATTCACCGAACTTGCCAACCTGTCTCGGGCAATTGAAAGGCACGGCAAATCAAAAAATCACATCGACTGTGCCGTGAAACTGAAGCTGTTTGGATGCGTCAAGATTAACAAGGCTCTGGATTTGGCAAAAAGTCTGAGCACGAAGAAGCACAATGAGCAGCTGAAGAAAATCGGGATATTTTAATGAGACTAATCGTTGCAGCCCTGTACATTGCGCGCCAAGAGCAAGCGTTCAGGGGTCACAATGAGGCCGCTGGCAGCGCAAACAGGGGCAATTTTGTGGAGTTGGTGCATGCTTTTGCGGAGTTTGACTCTTGCAGAGCACTTGGGCTCATCAACAGTCTTCAGCGGTATGTCATACACCATACAAAATGACATCATCGAAAGCATCACTCATATTATCCAGGATGAGACTGATAAAGAAATACCCAAGTCCCCTTTCATTGCTGTACAAGTGGATGTCACGTCAGATGTGGACAGGACAGGCTTGTCAACTTGGCCAAGATATCCATAGACTATGTTGTTGTGGAGGACCTAAAGGCCAGTGGGAAGTTCTAGACATGGTCATTGATCACATTACCACCGTGAGAGACAGGAGAATGGCCTTCCTCTTCAAATAGGGTAAGCAAAATGCATTTTTTTAATAGTTACTGAACTGCCCAATTAGCAATGTGTGTTATTTTTGATGTGATTATAGTCCTTACTGTGTCTTGCTTGCTTTGATTAAAAAGCATGTGTCTGTCTGACTGTCTGAATACATGCACGTGTCAGGTGTGCTGTTTATAGGATCTAACATAGAGCGTACAAGTCTTGTTTGACGTGGATGTAAAATGTAACAGCTTCTGATTGAATGTGTAAATGAATTCGCATCTTTCCAATATCAAATGTGTGCTGTGCATTAAGTAGCTGGTTGTGCTTTTGGGAGGGTGGTTGCATAAATTAATGAGATGTTTAAGAGGACTGAGTGTGTGAGTGAGTGAGTGAGTGAGTGGGTGACTGCGGGAGAGTGAGAGAGCGCGTCGGTGCTCAAAGTGTCGGTCACATCATAAGCGTGTGTAAGTCCTGGTAAAATGATGCTGGGCGCTCTAAAAGTTCATCCGACCGCATGAAATAGCAACATATGAATTGCAACATACGATTTTATGCCCCCACCCTCGTAAAACTTACACAGCTGGAGGTTGTGTCTCACTTGGCTTCCTCAGAAATTTTCTGCATGCCACGCCACTGCTTGCCAAAAACTTCTTCCATATATTGAGTTCACTGTCACTTTGCTGTTGTAAACATTGCTGTTCCTACTAACATTCACAGTTGTAATTTCTTGGTTTTGTGACATTTTTAGATGTGAAGCATGTATTTCTAGTTTGCAATTGCCCTCCAATAAATAGCCTAAATATAAACCAGTGTTTCATTGCTTTTTAAGAATTGCATGTCTTCTAAACCTCAGTATCTCTCTATAAAAGCAAGAAATCTCTGTCTGTCTGTCTGTGCCTGAAATATATCTGCGGATCAGGATCAGACTGACCTGAGAGTTTCAACATGGCTGCTGCTTGGTTCAGTGGTGTGCAACTTCGCATTAAGTTTGGACTGCAATGATACCGTGAATAAATTATTTCATAAATGCTTTACAAATTCCGGGAGCATTGTCCACCGAAGCCACCACAGTCACGTGCGCACCAGAGCCAATCACTGCACACCGTAGCCACGTGCGCACCAGAGCCAATCACTGCAGAGCTCAAGCCTACGACATACGTTAAGAAACAAGCAGATTTATAGCTGCAGCGGCAAGAGCTGGACCGGGATTTTGCCGGCGTTTCGTTCCCGTTCTGTTCTGTGCATCTAAACTGACTGTTGTGGATTAATGAGACTAAACGAGTCCGGACCGAGTCTGTTCAGGTCTGAGGAGATCCGGAGGCACGCGGACAACAAAGTGGAATCGGAATCTGTGGATGTTCGTGTGTAGCTAGCTGCTAGCCGCTAGCCAACCCACATGGCCCACCTCCCGAGTCGACTGACCGGACGCAACGGCACGTCCAAAACCGGACTTAGGGTAAATAATGTCCGCAACGCTTTTTCGCGAACATTGCCATCACGTTTGCTTTGTGTCTGATGCAGAAGAAACGGTAACATCGGCTTTTGTCACGAAAGTGTCCAAGCAGCAAGTTTGGTTTTTGAGGAACAGGAGGTTGTGGGAGGGACGTCGGCGGATGAATGACAGGCAACGACAGTCGGTGTACAGACAGCGATATTGAGATTTGAGAGATTTGTGACATTTAGCGTGTTTGGAGTGTATAGTTAGTGTGTTATGTTGTGTTTGGTGTAGTGTGCTTAGTGTGTAGTGGAGTCGGTTTTTTGTTTAATGAGTCAAAACAATGAGGAGAAGCTGAATGTGGAGCAGACAGTGCAGCTCTTCATTCAGCTGGAAGGAGCTCAGGCAGACCTGAGCATTGCCTGCATTTAAATGTAAATAGTTACATATAACTTTGTACATTTTTAAAATGTATGCACATATTTAGGCAACAAAAACTTAGATTTGCATTATAAGTAATAAAAATGGTTTGTTAAACATATTTGTGGTTTTCACAGTAAAAAAATCTAACTGTTTCTACTCGGATTTTATGGTTTTTTGTGTGATTTTAGGTCCATTGTGTTAATACAGTATGTCAAAATGAAAAAATAACTGTACAGTCACACATGTGAGGTTGTGCTGAAAATAATGACACCAAGTAAATAGTTTTTAAGGTGAAATATAATGGCAAAATCAAAAAAAGTCAAAAACGGCCAATTATACCCTGGAATATCGGATTTCACAACAAACCTAAATATCCCTGACGTTCCACCTTCAAACACAGCCTCATTTGGCCGTCCATGAAAAATCTACTTAACCTCCCACTTTTATATAGGAACACATATTTCCTACGGGCAATGCACTAGTTATGATAATGTGAATAAACTCATGTTGACAATAATTTGTTGACACAAAAGAAATGGCAACTGCATATCACTCACAGCTACACAGGATACACAGCTACGTAGTAAGCTTTCTATAAGTACTTTGTTTAATAATTGTAAATTAATCTATGTATTGGGTTAATAAGGCCTGAAAAAAATATGGTGTGCGCTATGCGCGCACACATACTTCCCTTTTCTGACTTTGAGCCCCTGCCCCTCTATAATCATGTGCACGTCCCTGACGGCAAGTCATTAAAAATTCACACTGCAGTTCTATCATGTAGTGAAATCATCATTAATAAAAGCTAATGATTTCACAGTGATAGATATAGATTATTTAAAAGTCTGTATTAGTGCTGTCAGTTAAACGCGTTATTAACGGCGTTAACGCAAACCCATTTTAACGGTGTTAATTTTTTATTGCGATATTAACTTTCTTTTTGGCCAAGCAAACTGTAGTTTTTTTCACATGCTGTTGCAACCACTAGTAACATTAGAAAAACTACAACACCACACCAAATCTAGCTAGACTGGAAGCAAAATGACAGGCACGCTGTTTGGGCTTGAGAGCCGGCCAAAGAGTAGTAGGCACGTTACGTTTTGAGTGGATGGCGAGCGCAAGACACGGTAGCGTAACATCATGGTGCACTGCATGCACACACACGCGCGCAGCCACTCGAGAGAACTGCTATTGCAGGGGTGGACTGGCCATCGGGAGTATCGTGATTTTTCCCGGTGGGACGATCAATAATGGGCCGATGGATGGCTGTTTTTTATTTATTTAATTATTTATCTATTTATTTTTTTGCCTTGCCTTGCCTTGGTAAGTATGATTGCTGCAGGGGCCGGCCTGGCTGGGGCTAGCAGTACTGACTTCAGCAGTGGGTCCATTATGTGAGTCTTACAGTGAGTCTGAAGAGAGTGAGGCTCCCATTACCACTGCCCTTATGGTGCAGGAGGAGGCTGAAAAAATAAGTGTTGAAGAAGACTCTCCACCATGTGTAGGAGGTAGTGATACCGTGGTAAGCAGTTATGTGCCTTCTAGAATGATGTGGATAAACATTCATTAAAATAAATGGTTCAGAACGGTTGCTTAACTATCTATGAACTTTACTTGACATAATAAATAGCAAACTCTGGATGGTGTGGTGTGTTACAACTAAATCTAGTTATCTAAAGTATTGGAAAACAATAACCATATTCATATACTATCCTGATTAATTAATTAGTTGCTTTTCTTAACCAACTTAAGCCCTATTCATACTTTGATCAAAGGATGCCATACAAAATTGCAGATCTACAAGCTTACAACTCACATGTTGCAATCTGGTGTGTTTTGAGCATGTAGATCTGCTATTTTCACAGTTTATGATCCTTCCATCCATCCATCCATCTTCATCCGCTTATCCAAGGCTGGGTCGCCTGAGCAGGGACACCCAGACTTCCCTCTCCCCGGACACTTCCTCCAGCTCTTCCAGGAGGATCCCAAGGCGTTCCCAGGCCAGCTGAGTGACATAGTCACTCCAGCCTGTCCTGGGTCTTCCTCGGGGTCTCCTCCCGGCGGGACATGCCAGGAACACCTCCCGAGGGAGGCGTCCCGGGGGCATCCGAAACAGATGTCCAAGCCACCTCAGCTGGCTCCTCTTGATATGGAGGAGCAAAGGCTCTACTCGGAGCTCCTCCCGGGTGACAGAGCTACTCACCCTATCTCTAAGGGAGCGCCCCGCCACCCTGCGGCGGAAACTCATTTCAGCCGCTTGTATCCGGGATCTTATTCTTTCGGTCATGACACAAATTTCATGACCATAGGTGAGGGTAGGAACGTAGATTGACCGGTAAATTGAGAGCTTCGCCTTTCAACTCAGCTCTCTCTTCACCACGACAGACCGATACAACGACCGCATTACTGCGGCGGCTGCACCGATCCACCCATCAATCTCACGTTCCATCCTTCCCTCACTCGTGAACAAGACCCCAAGATACTTAAACTCCTCCACTTGAGGCAGGAACTCTCCCCCAACCTGGAGGGAGCAAGCTACCTTTTTTTCAGTCGAGAACCATGGCCTCGGACTTGGAGGTGCTGATTCTCATCCCAGCCGCTTCACACTCGGCTGCAAACCGCCTCAGGACATGCTGGAGGTCCTGGCTCAAAGAAGCCAACAAGACCACATCATCCGCGAAAAGCAGAGATGAAATCCAGTGGCTCCCACACCAGACCCCCTCTGGCCCGTGGCTGCGCCTAGAAATTCTATCCATAAAAATAATGAACAGAACTGGTGACAAAGGGCAGCCCTGCCTGAGTCCAACATGCACTGGGAACAGGTCTGACTTACTGCCGGCAATGCGAACCAAGCTCCTGCTCGTACGGGGACCGCACAGCCCTTAACAGAGGGCCCCTGACCCCGTACTCCCGGAGCACCTCCCACAGAATGCCACGAGGGACATGGTCGAATGCTTTCTCCAAGTCCACAAAACACATGTGGACTGGTTGGGCAAACTTCCATGAACCCTCGAGCACCCTGTGGAGGGTATAGAGCTGGTCCAGTGTTCCGCGGCCCGGACGAAAACCGCATTGTTCCTCCTGAATCCGAGGTTTGACTATCGGCCGAACTCTCCTCTCCGGTACCCTGGAATAGACTTTCCCAGGGAGGCTGAGGAGTGTGATCCCTCGATAGTTGCAACACACCCTCCGGTCCCCCTTTTTGAATAGCCACCACCACCACCCCGGTCTGCCAGTCCAGAGGTACTGTCCCCGACTGCCACGCGATGCTGCAGAGACGTGTCAACCAAGACAGCCCCACAACATCCAGAGACTTGAGGTACTCAGGGCGGATCTCATCCACCCCCGCTGCTTTGCCACTGAGGAGCTTCCGGACTACCTCAGTGACTTTGGCTTGGGTGATGAATGGGTCAACCTCTGAGTCCCCAGCCTCTGCTTCCTCTATGGAAGGCGTGTCAGTGAGATTGAGGAGATCCTCGAAGTATTCCTTCCACCACCCGACAATGTCCCCAGTCAAGGTCAACAGCTTGCCACCTCCACTGTAAACAGTGTTGGTGGAGGACTGCTTCCCCCTCCTGAGGCGTTGGTTTGCCAGAATTTCTTCGAGGCCGACCGGTAGTCCTCCTCCATGGCCTCCCCCAACTTTTCCCAGACCCGAGTTTTTGCTTCCGTGACTGCCCATGCTGCCGCACGCTTGGCCTGCCGGCACCCGTCAGCTGCCTCAGGAGTCCCCCGGGCCAACCAGGCTCGATAGGACTCCTTCTTCAGCTTGACAGCATCCCTTATTTTCGGAGTCCACCAGCGGGTTCGGGGATTGCCGCCACGACAGGCACCGGAGACCTTACGGCCACAGCTCTGGACAGCCGCGTCAACAATGGAAGTGGAGAACATGGTCCATTCGGACTCAATGTCCCCAGCCTCCCTCGGGATCTGGTCAAAGCTCTCCCGGAGGTGGGAGTTAAAGACCTCCCTGACAGAGGGTTCCGCCAGATGTTCCCAGAAGACCCTCACAATATGTTTGGGTCTGCCAGGTCTGTCCAGCTTCATCCCCTGCCAGCGGATCTGACTCACCACCAGGTTATGATCAGTTGACAGCTCAGCCCCTCTCTTCACCCGAGTGTCCAAGACATACGGCTGGAGGTCAGATGACACGACCACAAAGTCAATCATTGACCTCCGGCCTAGGGTGTCCTGGTGCCACGTGCACATATGGACACCCTTATGCTTGAACATGGTGTTTGTTATGGACAAGCTGTGACTAGCACAGAAGTCCAGTAACAAAACACCACCAGTTTTTGATCCTTTCTACCTATAATGTTCTTTAGCCAGCATCCTACTTGTAAGAGCAATACATTTACTTTCCTCTTTTCTTGGCTGTCATTTATTTTAGTGAAGACTTGAGAACTTGAATGGATATTGTTCAGCAATCACTTAAATAATGTATACATCTTTTGTTGTCTGTCTTTCACAGGGCTCTCTATTTGTGTGTTTTTGATTGACCTACAGTACCTGGCTGCCAGCCTGCCAATGCCATGATTCACTGCTTGTACCTGTATGAGTGAGTGACAAATAAACACTCTTGAATCTTAAATCCTTTCTCCAGTATCCTTCTTAAGATCAAGTGAGCAGCACACTGTGTAGTTATCATTTATTTTATTCAAGGCTTCAGAATATAAAGGGATATTGTTAATTATAGTGGTGTTATTAAGAGCTTGTGTGCTTGTATGTACATCAACGGGGCGAGTTGGCACAATATCTGCGTGCGGATTGTAGTGGGCCGGTCTGGACCAAAAAGTCCAGGGCCAAATTTTTGTCCCAGTCCACCGCTGCCCCTGTCAGCTCTTGCATGGCATTGTTGACTTTAGCGCAAGCTGGCATGTCAATCGTTGTAGCTCCATCATCCCTCGCCCTCTCGTGAGGCCACCACCGGTTTTCATACTTCTCATCAGCACCTGCTCGATGATGATATCTACGGACACGCCAGCCCATAGGCGATCACTTCGTCTGACCACATGGAATCCCAATGGAATTGTATGATATTTTGGTCCACACATGAATGATTTCATGTTTTAAATATGTTTATTTGTTTTAACATTACTAGGATGCTAGGCTACCTAACAGGTTAGATGTCATCACAAGCACAAGCTAGAAATATCATAGTAAGCTCTGTCTCTCCATGTTAAGCACATCATGCTACTCAATTATGTCAACAACACATCGACAACACATACGCTGCAGGAATGTTAGCTAGCTTAGTTAGCTAGCTAGTGTTAGCTACGCTAGAAGCCCATCCAAAACTTGCCTTAGCCCGTCCTATCCTTTAGTCCACAAATCATATATCCAGGGCTTCAGACTACGACCTAGTGAATCTGTTAGAATAGCAGCTGGCAGGCCAATGTGTGTGAAATGCGCAGGGACTGGCACTGTAAGTGGCTAATGTGTGGAGGGGTAGAGTCTGAAAGTTGTTCTGAGCTCAGAAGGAGAAGGCTTCACTTTCAGCAACAGTTTGGCGAAACGAACTCCATGATTCAACCAGATACGTGTCCGCTGCGTGGCGGAGCTGAGCTGGTTTTTCAATTTAGATAATGTCTTAACTTCCACCAGGTCCGCTGCGCCGCATATCTGCTCCAGCAGTCCGGAGTAGATACGCAGGACTTTTTATTTCGGCAGACGGAGCAGGACGCAGCAATTCAGTGGAATTTAACACTGAACAGACAGGAACACGCACAGAAACAACAATATAACATCCGGTTACTTTTCAAAATAAAACACGCTGTGTTGACACCAGCACACAAATCTCAAAAAAGAGACAAACGCAAGTTCTTGTAGTAATCCTTCAGTCGGGAACACTTTTTGTGTTGTTTTCATAAAACACACGTATAACTGCAGCACTGCAAAATCGTATCGGAGCACAATATTACAGACAGACAGCTGTGGTCAATTGAGCCTTCTCCTCAGTTTACATCTTCTATTTTTTGGAGAAAAGTTTGTCATTGTTCCTCCATAATCATTAATGTTATACATCACAGGTTTAGGAAGATATTAGACTCTCATCCGGTGAAATGGCTGATTTAGTGGGGGGATTGTATGTCAGTGGAACTTGTACATAGATCATGGTTGGATAATCAGTGACGAATAAGGTTTCAAGTTGACCAAAAATGTAAATAGGTTAAACCTGCAGATCAATGTAGTTTAAACCTTTTGTTGAGGATGTTATTTGCTCATTTTTAAAATCTCATCTTCAAAAAATGTATTTTATTTGACACCAGTCAAAGTGTCATACTGGATAACGATAACGTAAATGAATTTTCAGAATATGTTTTTTAGCGTTATCCCATATGACACAGGATTTTACTACAGTGTACCAGTGGCTGAAAAGAGTAAACAAAGCACATTTTAAGAGAGACTTTTTAACCTTTCACCATTGTTTGGGGGTCCTTTTGGGTCTTCCTGATGGCCTAACTTCCTGTCTGGTCATGTGTGCCCCATAATGCCCCATAAATTTGCTCCAGATTGCTTGTTATCCTGGATGACATTGGCTGACATACCAGTTTTGGGACAAGCTGCTCCAAAGGACAACATCCACTGGATGTCATATTTTTTGTAACATTTCATATATCATATATATATAGGCAACACTCAATACATATCATACAATAATGCCTGGGGAAGAGATTTTTACATTTATTTTCTTTTCAAGTATTTTGTAGCTTTTTTGCATTTCATCATAAGGTCCGGACAGTTATCCGGTATGACATTTTGTGAACATTGTGTCTAATAACTCTCTTTTACTCCATAAATGTGCTTTGGACATCAGAATTGCACGTCACTTCATGCTTTTATGAAAAATCTGTCAGCTGCTTCCTGGGGGCTGAGCCCCCCCAAAGGTCAGATCCTAGAATCGCCCCTGCTCTCCATGTTATGCACATCAAGCTAAGCAATTGTCAACAACACAGCCATATACAGTTAGCTAGCTGCAGTAATGTTAGCTGGCTTAGTTAGCTAGCTACTGTTAGCTAGCTATAAAGTAGGCTAATTTGATGGTACATGATAATAATATCATACTCTTTTACACAATAGTCATGAATGTGCAAATATGTCGCTGAAATATATCGATTTGATGACATCAAAAATGTTCTGAGGTAAAAGAGATAATACTTATATGTATCTTGTTGTGAGCTTGGTGACACTACTGATATGTGGGCCATAGTGAATTTACCTGACAGTTACAGTTGAAAAGAATCAAAGGTTCCAACGAGATACCCACTTGTGAAAGCTAAAACACAGTTTCTGGTTGATTGTGGACAGTATCGAACCCTTTGTGTGGACATCAGACAAGAAGACATGCATAAATCTATTTTTTAACATGGGCGGCAATGGGAAATTGTGGCATCCCCAATTTCAGTATTTTTCAATAATTTCCACCACTTGGATTTCTTAGGACTTTTGATATGTTATAAATTACATATTTATGAGACTAGAACAATTGAAAGAGATTCTGTTGCAATTTGTGTGGGGTCATGTTGTAAAATACCTGTACTAATATGCGCGTGGTGGAGTTTTTGATGAGGCAGCGGCCTCTCTCTCTCTCCTCTGTGAGAGACAGAGCAGAGCCGCAGTGGACAGAGAAGCAGCTTTTGGCTCAACACACACACAACACCGTATTTCAAGAAAATGTGTACGTTAGATTACCGTGGCGTTTTTATACCGCTGTTTTTTTTACATCCCTTTGCACAACAGGAATTTATTTATTCATTAAAAAAACACACAGAATGGGCACTTTTTAATATGAGGCAAAAAGGGCAGGGGCTCAAGCACCCCTTGGGCCCTGTGTGTGCACGTGCCTGTTCTGGACAGCTCTGCAGCCCTGGTACACACCCAAATGGCTATGCATTCCCTGATGGAAGCACCAGCAGGAAAATGCACCTCACCACACCTCAAAAACCATCCAGGAACGGCTCTCGGAAGGTGACAGAGAGCTCAAGGTGCTGACCTGGCCCTCAAACTCACGGTGGTGCAGTAGTGAGCACTTTGAGTTTGGATATTCTCTCCATGCTGGCGTGAGTTTCCCCCATGTACTTTTCCCCACCATCAAAATATACACACTAGATTATCTTTCCAGTCAATGCCCTTAACCAAGGCCCTGGCACAGATCTGCAGCTCTCTCAGAATGGGTCAAATACAGAGTACCATTTTCACAATGATTGATATGAATATGTATGAATTTGATCAAATGAAAATTACTCCTTCTCCTTTCTTCCAAATTCCCAACATCTAATTCTGATTGAGCAGCCATGAGATGCACGGGAAAGAGTCAGATGCAAGTTGTGGCTGATTTGAATCCTGTGAGTTGCGAATTGGAGCCTCTGGTTAGTTCTGGAATGTCTCAACAAAGTGTGTTCAGATTGGGATCTGGGGAATTTCGAGGCCAGGTTGGTTCTTTGAGCACTTTGCCATATGTCAAAATCATATCTTATATTCCATGCCATTAACAAACAAAACAGGTTTCAACACATGTGAACTTTTATTGAACAACATGAAATTCACAAATAAATCATACCAAATTAATTGGTTCACAGCTGTGTAAACTTAACATTGGCTGATGGAAACCACGCGTGTTCTTCCAGTTTGCCAAACACCGCTCTGCAGAATTACAATACACCAATACATCAATTGAAGTAAATTATCTGAAGGCATCTGATAGGTCACCTAATACTGTGTGGCTCTCAGATGAACAGAAATAATTTGGCTATAATGTTAAACACTGTGATGGAATCTCTTTTTGAATAGCAGTTATATCAAGCACATTCCAAATACATTGTCTCATCACACTTTGCAGATTATCAAATGCTTTTTTGCATTTAGACATTTGTCCAATTTACTTTTAATATTGCTCATTATACACCACATTTAGCCATTGTTAAGGCAAATAGTGGTTGAGGGGCTTCCATGGTCAACATGTCCCTCAGCTCTTTATTTAGAACAGAGGAACACCACCTGTGATGGAGCCTGGTGGTATATATCGACCTGGGTGGGTGAGGGGACAAAGCTAGGCTCATCTTATCACTCTGGACGGATGGATTGTCCTTATGATTAATAAAACAGTCCCACCAAAGCCACAAGCTTTTCAACAGTAGGCTGAGTCTTGCTTCCCTTTCAGAGGACTGGATGAGGGGTGCAGCAATGGGCTGCTGTTGCTGTAGGGTTCAGGGGGTTGTTCTTTAATGGCCGCCGAGATTTCGCTTTTCTCCGCTCACCCAGTCAATCCCAATAAACGTAAGGCTCATGGTCATGAATATGAAACCCAGTGCTGTGAAACATGCAGCCTAAAAACCAAAAGAAGATACAGTACATCAATACAGAATCACTAGGCTAATGGTGCTCCTGGCTATTACATTCATTATAACTTCTCAGTTGGTTTTGTGAGTGTCTCCCCTCACAGTCAGGGAGAGATATCAGCCTACCTGGATCTTTGGTCTGGAGGTCATGGGCTCCTGGTTGGTGGGTACAATGCGGATGTAGAAGAGTCCAGGAAGGATAAAGATCAGACTGGGAGCAGTAGTAGCCCCTGGGCACACAGATGAGGCACAATTAATCACTCACTGATTTGTTGAATGCACGTATTCAGTGCTTGCCTGGTACCGTAGTCATCTGGGGATATTGTTATCCACCTTATTCTTAGCCCCATAATACATTGCACGGTTTATGGGTGCAACTACCGGCATGTCCAGTCACTTGACAGAAACAGAATTTTCCATGGTAACAGGAGGTGAATCCTCCTTAGAGTGATTAGTGCGCTGTATCACTCATGAATGATGATCTAGGTTAGTTATTTTATCTGGTGAATACTAACCCTAACACTGTAACTATTGCCTAGCCCACATATCAAATGCTTCTCAAGTCCTTAAAGTACCATCAGTTGCATCGGTTACTACTTTTAGTAACTTACACTAGTTCCGTCGATCACCTGAAGTATCCCTCTTAATCCTTTCCCCAGTAACCCCCCCAATGGCCTCTGCAGGACATTTATGGATATAAATCTGTGTGTCATCTGCATAACTGTGGTAAAATAGCTGTCTTTAATAATCTGAGCTAGTATGAGCAATAAAATGTTTAACAGGAGAGACCCTAGAATGGAGCCTTGGGGAACTCCACGGCGTTTTTGTTTGCTCAGAGTGCTATTACTGATCACCAAATAGTAGATCCTTCCCTGCAAATACACATTAAAAACAGTTAATGCTGGTTTTCTGGCCTGTATTGTATGTTGTGGTTTACCAGTTGAAAGCATTCTCATCAGAACTGATCAGAACTTTGAAGTCTAATATCTCACCAGTAATGCCAAATATGTCTCTAATGTTGGGAACGAGGATGACCAGCAGGTTGACAGCAAACAGCAGACACATGGCGATGATGATGTGACGGAGCCAGTGGAAGGGCCTTCCTGGAAACAGCAGCTGCAGGAGGGCACGACGGATCTTGCAGGACAGGACAGGACATAAGGATGCATAATGCTGCCCAGGTATCACACCGAGTCAGTGTATGAAACTAGAAGTATATGTGTGTCACTAATCCCAGCAGACCAATAGGGGAAATATATAACAGTTCACTTATTCACTCCAATCATTTAAAACCAGGACCGTAGGTTTAAATATTTTGGTGTGTTAATGATCAGTCGACCTCCTTAGCCAGCAGTCTCTGACAGTTGTTGCCTAATCTAATGTAGATCGTGGTTCAGCCATGACTATAGTAATAAGCTATGTTTGGCAGGTTCTCTAGTTCCTTTTTCCACTGTTGTCTTCATGCAACTCATCAGCTCAATTTCAGACAAGATTTTTGGCTACAAAAAGGATTTTCATCTTGTGGTGATTGAAATCTCCTCCTATGAAATGGAAACCCTTTCAAGACACTCTAATGTCATCAGTAGTTATCAGTTGTCATCAGTGGGGTTCATGTAAACAGGCAGTACCAGGATTGGGCAAAATCAAAAGGTCTATCTCTGTAGGAATTGCTTCTGCAAAGTTGGCAGAAGCTAAGAAGCCTCTTTAACAGAGTTGCCCCAAAGTATTATGTTGTAGCCACTGTGGCCATGTTGCGGCTGCCAGCTGAGCCAATCTTTAGGATCTAAAAGTTTCAAAAGTCTGAATAATTTAAATCCCAAAGCATGTAAACATGGGGCCCAGGTTAGAAAACACTGAAATTCCCCTTTTATAACTCTGATCAACAAAACCTTTCAAGCTGGATTAATCAGTGTGCCTCTGCTCTCTGCAACTGACCCAAAATGGTTCCAAAATCCACAAATTAATTTAATTTGTTGAATTTATGCAAAGAATTCTCTCTTCCTTTCTGTGTAGGCTTTTAATGTGAAACATCTATGGAAAGTAGATGGAAGTGGATACATCACAGTTACTGAACAGATTAAATTAAGTACTGTGGAAATATGAACCCTATTGAGTTTACCATGAAAACCTCTGTACTGCATTACCCACTTTACTAAATGCACAAGTATTTCAGATGAGTATGACAGAGTATGTTAGATGGATGTGTGTAAAGCCCAGGCAAGACCTTACGGGAAACAAGACCACGGGTACAGTCAGAGTGACGGCCACCAGGACAGCTAGCCGTACACACAGGATCAGAGTGTCCAGGGGGTCCACCTTACTGTAAGTATGGAGGAGCTCTGCCTCAGTGTTCTCTGCACACACACACACACACACACACACACACACACACACACACAGATATAGAACATGTGTCACTTCACTGTCATTACACAGAGCTACATTCTGCAGCGAGAGAGAGATGTTGCCTCACCGTAGAAGGTCAGATAGCCAAATATAGCAGTGAAGAAGTACATGATGAACATGCCCAGGATTGAAACATTGCCAATATTCTGCATTCTCCTCTTGGTTGGGCTTTGGGGGGAAAAGATACATAAAGTCAAAAGAAAAGAAGCATGGCCATTGCTTTAGTTTAATTTCAGAATAGCCTTTATTTACAGACAGGCACGTGCACACATAGGGCCCAAGGGGTGCTTGAGCCCCTGCCCTTTTTTACCTTGTATTAAAAAGTGCTCTTTCTGTGTTTTTTTAACGAATAAATAAATTCCTGTTGTGCAAAGGGATGTCAAAAAAACGGCATATAAAAACGCCACAGTTATCTAACGTACGCATTTCCATGTAATACGGTGTTGTGTGTGTGTTGAGCCTAAAGCTGCTTCTCTGTCCACTGCGGCTCTGCTCTGTCTCTCACAGAGGGGCGAGAGAGGGAAAGAGAGAAGCCGCTGCCTCATCAGAACTCCACCACGTGCATGTGAGATGAGACGTGACAGTGGAGCGACTTGAACCTTTGTGAGTTATAAACCATTAACATAACTTATTTTTAGGGGCTAGCAAGTCGCTTTCCACTTATTCAACTTAAATATGAGTCAAGTTAAGAAAAGCGCCCATTTGTGCTTGTTAAACTAACTGCTTGTTAATGAGAGTTAAGAATAATCAAATAATCTGACAGCTGTCTGTGTCCGCTGTTTATCTTGCCACCAGTGGCGTTTTTTTGCAGAGGCCAAGGGAAGCCAGGCTTCCTCACTTTTTTCAGAATATAACCGTCATTTAATAAAAACACTTCTTTAACAGTTTATGTAATCCTTCTTTGTTGTGTCTCTGTGGTCTCCTCCTCGTCTCTCTTCATTAATTATTGAGCATTTTATGATGTGTAAAACAGCACCCCTCTAAATGGTACGTGGTGAATGAGTGTTGAAAACATGGTACTGCAAGCTGAGTTGGCCTCCCTTGGTGAAAAAAAAAAGAATGATTAACCAATCAGGTGAGGCTATTGCCACGACACTGTTCCCCTGTGATTGGTCAGGACAGTGTCAAGGGAAGCCGCAAACTCGTTGGCATCACGCCAATCAAATCACAGTACGTTATCATCGACGTCATTGAATGAAATAACGGAAGATTTGTTGATTTGTGTTGACATCTTGGTAGGCTAGCAAAGTTATTAAGCGCAATTATGGAGGGTGGAGATTTGGTGTATTTAGTAAAACATAACTTTACTAAACTGCCTCTACAGCAGCAACTCCGAATTCAATCAGAAGGCAGGCCAACACCAAAACTAGAGCTCCGTACTGAGAGGAAGAAAGGTTTTCGGACTTTCAATGAGGAAAATTACCTCCGCGCTGAGTGGCTCGCTGGTAGCGCTGATCTTCAGCAGCTATTTTGCTGGCCCTGTCTCCTTTTTGGCAAGGATTCCCTCTGTCTGAACAAGCCCTGGGTTACCACAGGATTCACCAAACTTGCCAACCTGTCTCGGGCAATTGAAAGGCACGGCAAATCAAAAAATCACATCGACTGTGCCGTGAAACTGAAGCTGTTTGGATGCGTCAAGATAAACGAGGCTCTGGATTTGGCAAAAAGTCTGAGCACGAAGAAGCACAATGAGCAGCTGAAGAAAATCGGGATATTTTAATGAGACTAATCGTTGCAGCCCTGTACATTGCGCGCCAAGAGCAAGCGTTCAGGGGTCACAATGAGGCCGCTGGCAGCGCAAACAGGGGCAATTTTGTGGAGTTGGTGCATGCTTTTGCGGAGTTTGACTCTTGCAGAGCACTTGGGCTCATCAACAGTCTTCAGCGGTATGTCATACACCATACAAAATGACATCATTGAAAGCATCACTCATATTATCCAGGATGAGACTGATAAAGAAATACCCAAGTCCCCTTTCATTGCTGTACAAGTGGATGTCACGTCAGATGTGGACAGGACAGGCTTGTCAACTTAGCCAAGATATCCATAGACTGTGTTGTTGTGGAGGACCTAAAGGCCAGTGGGAAGTTCTAGACATGGTCATTGATCACATTACCACCGTGAGAGACAGGAGAATGGCCTTCCTCTTCAAATAGGTTGAGCAAAACACATTTTTTTTTAATAGTTATTAAAATTAGCAATGTGTTTTTGATGTGATTATAGTCCTTACTGTGTCTTGCTTGCTTTGATTAAAAAGCATGTGTCTGTCTGACTGTCTGAATACATGCACGTGTCAGGTGTGCTGTTTATAGCCACTGGTACTGGGTTGTTGTGTTGCATTTAATGAACATTTACATTTACTATATATATAAACAAACGATAAGGAAAAGTGAAAAGCATTTGTGGATCTAACATAGAGCGTACAAGTCTTGTTTGACGTGGATGTAAAATGTAACAGCTTCTGATTGAATGTGTAAATGAATTTGCATCTTTCCAATATCAAATGTGTGCTGTGCATTAAGTAGCTGGTTGTGATTTTGGGAGGGTGGTTGCATAAATTAATGAGATGTTTAAGAGGACTGAGTGTGTGAGTGAGTGAGTGAGTGAGTGGGTGACTGCGGGAGAGTGAGAGAGCGCGTCGGTGCTCAAAGTGTCGGTCACATCATAAGCGTGTGTAAGTCCTGGTAAAATGATGCTGGGCGCTCTAAAAGTTCATCCGACTGCATGAAATAGCAACATATGAATTGCAACATACGATTTTATGCCCCCACCCCCGTAAAACTTACACAGCTGGAGGTTGTGTCTCACTTGGCTTCCTCAGAAATTTTCTGCATGCCACGCCACTGCTTGCCAAAAACTTCTTCCAGATATTGAGTTCACTGTCACTTTGCTGTTGTAAACATTGCTGTTCTTACTAACATTCACAGTTGTAATTTCTCTTTATAAAAGCAAGGAATCTCTGTCTGTCTGTCTGTCTGTCTGTGCCTAAAATATATCTACGGATCAGGATCAGACTGACCTGAGAGTTTCAACATGGCTGCTGTTTGGTTCAGTGGTGTGCAACTTCACATTTGTTTGGACTGCACTGATACCATGAATAAATTATTTCATAAATGCTTTACAAATTCTGGGAGCATTGTCCACCGGAGCCACCACAGTCACGTGCGCACCAGAGCCAATCACTGCTCAAGCCCACAACATACGTTAAGAAACAAGCAGATTTACACCTGCAGCCGCGAGAGCTGGACAGTGATTTTGCCAGCGTTTCGGTCCCGTTCTGTTCTATGCATCTAAACTGACTGTTGTGGATTAATGAGACTAAACGAGTCCGGACCGAGTCTGTTCGGGTCTGAGGAGATCCTTTGTGTCTGGTGCAGAAGAAACGGTTGGGGGTGGGAGGGACGTCGGCGGATGAATGACAGGCAACGACGGTCGATGTAGAGACAGCGATATTGAGAGTTGAGAGATTTGTGACATTTAGCGTGTTTGGAGTGTATAGTTAGTGTGTTATGTTGTGTTTGGTGTAGTGTGTTTAGTGTGTAGTGGAGTCGGTTTTTAGTTTAATGAGTCAAAACAATGAGAAGCTGAATGTGGAGCAGGCAGTGCAGCTCTTCATTCAGCTGGAAGGAGCTCAGGCAGACCTGAGCATTGCCTGCATTTAAATGTAAATAGTTAACTTTGTATAACTTTACATTTTTAAAATGTATGCACATATTTAGGCAACAAAAATTTAGATTTGCATTATAAGTAATAAAAATGGTTTGTTAAACATATTTGTGGTCTTCACAGTAAAAAAATCTAACTTTCTACTCGGATTTTATGTTTTTTTGTGTGATTTTAGGTCCATTGTGTTAATGCAGTGTGTCAAAATGAAAAAATAACTGTACAGTCACACATGTGAGGTTGTGCTGAAAATAATGACACCAAGTAAATAGTTTTTAAGGTGAAATATAATGGCAAAATCAAAAAAAGTCAAAAACGGCCAATTATACCCTGGAATATCGGATTTCACAACAAACAATATCCCTGACGTTCCACCTTCAAACACAGCCTCTTTGGGCATCCATGAAAAAGCTTCTTTACCTCCCACTTTTCTATAGGAACACATATTTCCTACGGGCAATGCACTAGTTATGATAATGTGAATAAACTCATGTTGACAATAATTTGTTGACACAAAAGAAATGGCAACTGCATATCACTCACAGCTACACAGGATACACAGCTAAGTAGTAAGCTTTCTATAAGTACTTTGCTTATTAATTGTAAATTAATCTACGTATTGTGTTAATAAGGCCTGACAAAAATATGGCGTGCACTATGCGCGCACACGTACTTCCCTTTTCTGACTTTGAGCCCCTGCACCTCTATAATCATGTGCACGTCCCTGTTTACAGACACTTTTGCTGTAGTGCCCAAATGTGAAACTAACTTTTCTTTCATTTGGACAAGTTGTAAGAAGACTGTTTTTGAGGTGCTCACATTTTCATTTTGATATTAAAATAGCGTGGCTTATGACACTTGTCAGATCTTCTGATTTTCCTTTTCCCCAGATGTCAATTTAACTGGTGGTTGCTGATGTGGCCAAAACCCACAACAATAAGACCCAGTTAGTTACAGACCAGAGTCATCCATTCAGTTTATGCAAAAAAGCTCCTTGGTTAGGTTTAGGCTCCAAAACTACTTGGTTAGGTTTGGGCAGAGATCATTCATGCTAACATTCATGTCACGTAGCTTAAGTAACATAAGTACATCTCTTACGTAACAGCTTTATGTCACTTACATGAGTTTTCTTACTTACATGACATAACTTCAAAACAAATCACTTTTGACTCTTAGTCACAAATGGGATGCGAACCCTAGTTTTCTTCACTAATTTAAACACTGACAAATGTTAAGCATGAGAAGGTTGTGCTATCAGGGCAATAAGTAAATTAATGATGAATAATGAAGCTGATGCTCTATCACAGTGGTCCTCAATAGGCCCGCCGGCCCCCTATTTGTGGCCCCCGAACTGTTATTCCTTCACCATGTGTTTTGGCTGGGTCAGCGCGTGTATACCGGGACTTGTCTCCATGCCAACGATACACAGACAGCTGGGTCACTCACTGTTGCAAGCGCAATTTTGAACTTTCACTTTCGTTTTTGGAGCAGTTCGCATCAGAGTCCTGCACGGGTCTTATTTTGCAAACTCGCACCCGCCTGTGCCCGCCATAATTAAAACCGCATCCGACCTGTTTTCCGACAGTAGCACAAATTAAATTCCGCACCTGAGCCGACCCACTATAAATTGATACTGACGCCCGAACCGGGCCCGAAGGAAAATTAGACGGACGCAATTTTTTAAAAATGAAAGTAAGCCAGTGTGGGGAATGGAGTTCTAGGAGGGTGAAAGCACGCATGAATGAGCTCATATGAAATATAAATGCTTCTCATTTTGAAATGCAGGAATATTTTTGTAGATGTGTCGCTAATAATTTTATTATTGATTTTTTTTTTACCTGCGGGTACCCGAACCCGTGCAGGACTCTGGTTCGCATATTGACATTTTGCCGGCTGTAGGAGCCTAGAAAATGGCATGTTCCAAGTTCACAGCTAAAAGAAAAGTGGACAGTGAAAATCGGCAATTCAAAGAAGAATGGACTGAAAAATCTGCATTCATTCTCCCTCCAAACAGTACAAGACCCATGTGCTTAATATGCCAGGAGACTATAGCTCTGATGAAGATTTCCAATTTGAAACGGCATTATGAGACGAAGCATAGGAATTTTGAAGAGACATTTCCTCAAAATTCAGAGGTAAGAACAACAAAAATAAATGTACTGAAATCGTCATACATGGGCCTTTGATTCATTGAAAAAACTCTTTGTGGCCCTTTGAGATTTGTATCTGAGTTCCCCTGATGTGTACTGTGTGTGACAAATGTTAAGACTTGCATGTATCTTACTTGCTCAGTTCAGTGTAGATGGGAAGCACTTCAGGGTGACATACGAAGGCAAATGCCAGAATGGGGATGGTGTATGCCGTCTGCAAATCAAGTAACAGAGTAACTTCACTTGGTTATTTCCAGGAAGCATATGAACTCCACACTACCCCATGTAATATGATGCATCTACAAAAAGTACACGGGTTCAGAGCAAAGCACAGTTCTCTGAACAAACTCATAAATGAACAGTTTCACTGTGTGCTTGAAATTGAGGGAGTTTATCTCCAACCTCTTGGTTGATGGTGAAGAATTTGGTGGTGCATGTGTCCTCTGGGACCACTGTGTTCACAGAGTAGTTGCCGAACACTTCTAGAGGGCAGGCGATGTTGAATCTCTTGTAGATTACCTGATGTGACAGAGAGAGAGAGAGGGAGAGAGAGACTTGTTATATTTGCTGCCTTTCCTGACGATACAACTGATGGCACTTTTTGGACCCTTTCCAATCCTATGTTGTTTTATTTGGCAACTTGACTCTTCTCTGACATGTCTCTACATCTTGGCAATAGACATATTGAGATTGTGCACCCAGCAGCAGTTGTATACATTCCCAAAAAGAACAAACAGAAGTCTGCAGCAGCTGTTGGATGTTACTCATCCCTGTCCAAGCAGCTAAAGCTATAAGGATTCAGAGCCCTACCCAATCTTAGAGAGTGTTAACAGAGTCAGACCCAAACTCCACAGGCCTTCTGTTTTACACCTCTGAACTGGACTTGGGTATTTTTTCAGTGGGGACTCACCGAAGAGAGGAAGAAGACCATGCAGGAGAGAGAGAATCCACTGGTATAACCAAGGTACCCTGCAGAATGCAAGAACACAAGTCTCAGACACACTGGCCCTCATTTATCAATCTTGCGTGAAAACGGGTGCAGATCTGTGCGCAGAATTGGTCTTACGACAGGACACACGTGTGATTTATGAAACATTCCTATCTGACCAATTCCAGCGTATGAATGATCGGGTCTTGATAAATGCGGCGGCTGAATTTGATCGTCATTAACATGTTACGCCCTTAAATATTCTTGGTTCGGAGGCCTCACCCACTGAGGAGAAACTTTTCTGAGATGGAGATCGGCATCCCGGCAGTGCCGGCACATCAAAGGCACTCCATTCACTAATGCAATGTTGTGCAAAACTGAACAGGTCATAATAATATGGCACACTTTCTCTGGGGTATACAGCAGAGTTCCCCCTGCTGGTCTGAGACGGAGCCACCGGCCCTTCAGCACCCCGAAGCAGCTCCACTGTGACCCGTGTGCACTATTGAATCTGCGTTCCTGCTCTGTAGCAGGTTTGCCAGTGGGGTTATTAGGTATTCCGTTAATTAGTTGTCATGTTAGGCTATTTACATATTTTATTTTACAAAAAAGTGGTATCAGTAAAAAAAATAATAATAATCCGTTTTGATCTGTTCTAAATATGTGACTGCTTATGCTTAATGACAGCTGAGGTTTGTTTAATAATTATGTTCAGACTCAGACAGATTTTGCTGTGCTGCACCGCAAATCCACAGACTCAGATTTGCGTACACGAGCTCAGACCTGACGTGAGATCTGATCGTAGCTTCCGCTCACGTCCAAATTGATAAATGCCGAAGTTTGCGTGGAAATGGTTGTACACACGGTTTTCTGCCGTACGTTCGTTTGATAAATGAGGGCCACTGTGACTAAATTAAAATGTTGTGGTGATGACACATATTTCATCTGAGTGTCTGCAAGAGAGCAGAACCAGAAAACTTTTCTCTCCTTCTTTGCTTTGTGAAGGCTGTATTAAATTTAAGTCACACCATACAATACAAGGAAAAATGGTATGATTTTTTTTCTGAATATAATAAATGGCCTTGTTGAGCACAACTTTCAAAAGCATCTCCCTGAGAAATGTTGAGTATGATTGGGTTGAGGGACATACCAAGGTGTTTCATCAACGTTAGTGGGAGGATGATGCATACAGTGACGATGATGATGAGGTAGTTTCCATTCATGAACCAGTCGCTAGGTGAAGAAAACACACATACAGTAAAGCACAAACACACACATTGAAGAAAACTGTGAGAGCTGAATTCAGGTCGGTTCTGTTGAAAAATGACAACTTTCATTTTGTTCCAGGGGCATGAAGTCAAATATAGGTTTGTGGTATACTGTATTTACTACATGTAGATAAGTGGCTGTGAAGTGAAAGACATGGCTCATGCCCTTGACTGTGTCAATTGGGGAAAAAATATGACTTAAAGTGAAACTCTCGCCAAAAAGCAACCAAGGCTTTATTTGTGATTGAATATGAGTCAAACCTTCGTGTAAATGCATAATTATGACGAAAGAGGCACTTTTAAGATTTACCGTAGTTTCGCGTCGCCGTCCTGGCAGACAAAAAGTGTCGATCCCCGAGCGCTACCTAACAGGCAGGCTTGAGGAGCGGTCCACCATTACTCTCCTGCCTGTTAGGTCGCACTCGGGGATCGACACTTTTTGTCTGCCATGACGGCGACACACCAGAGATCCAGCTCCTATGGTGAGTAGTTCAAAAACCTTCTTTTTAGTAAACTCTGTGTACACAAACAATGTTCTCAATGCTCGAGTTCATGTATAGACCTGGTCTATATATATATATATATATATATATATATATATATATATATATATATATATATATATATATATATACCCTGTATATATACCCTGATGATACTACGAGCAAAGTTTCATGTTGTGTCGAGCCTTCTTAGTGTTTTAAAAATAGTGATTTGGATGCTAGTATAAGAGTGCCCCTGCACTCCATTGAAAATTAGCTTACCCGAAAACGAAACTACAGTAAATATTAAAAGTGCCTCTTTGGTCATAATTATGCATTTACACGAAGGTTTGACTCATATTCAATCACTAATAAAGCCTTGGTTGCTTTTTGGCGAGAGTTTCACTTTAAAGGAGAAGTTCACCTCAAAACGCAATCATAATCTTCTCAATTGCAGTAACACGTTTAGCTTAGCAGCTACAGTGAAGATTCAAAGGGTTTAAGAAAGGGTGTAAAAAATGACTTTTCAAATCAGGTCCAGATTTCAGGGTTTTTGGAGACTTGGGCTGAGCCAGAATAGCTGTATGCAGCCATTTTATGTTTATTTGTTTTGGTTGCTTTTTACATTTTGAATAGTCTCTAGCCACTTCAGTTGTTTAGCAGAATGCTGCAATGCTGTTTTTGCTGTGAAGCTCCAGAAATGTTCTGTGGACTACAAAACTTCCCCTGACTGATTTTCCTTCAGCATGGAGGTGATGGAGTGATTATTACATTATGACTTTTGGATGAACTTTTTCATTAAGCAGCTCCTTGTTTCTTACAGTGCAACCAAAATTAAACATGAGGAGGTTACCATATAATGTTGACATCTTAAATAAGTTTTAGCTTGTCCTAAAAGAATTGCTCCAATTCTGTGGTGGTTTGTTTAGAGTGTGCTGCTGACTTATTCCACATCCTCATATATCACCTTCAGCATTTAGCTTGAGCTTCTCATAGTTGCAAATCATCCATTTCTGTGAGGCACACAACCAATGCTTAAAGGTAATGAATTCTGGTGACCAAACAAAAAGCAAGTTGTCTCAACAAAGGTAAGATTGGGTCAGTTTGAATCCTGATATTGAAAATTGCACAAAGCAGGTTAATGGCAGAAAAAAATAACTAAATACAGCACATCTGTGTTTCTATTGGGCAATCATAAAAAATGCTGTGAAGCAGGAAACACCTGTTTGAATTCAGTCACAGAGTAACTGTACTAATTATGCACTTTTTATCCAGGTCTTGAGGAGGACCACTTAGCGAACAAAGTAGAATAATAAAGCCTTTTGTTCTGAAAAAGCAGTTCACTGGTCTAATGTTGCAGTCCTATAACACTCAGTATGAAAAGTCATCAATGTTTTTCACTGTTTGCCGTGCAGCCCATATGCCACTTCTTAACTTGTTTGATATTTTGCGAAATTGGTTAACCGGATGAAGGTCTAGTAGCAACTAGCTGAAACGATGCATATTGCCACCTGCCATAGTGGAGTCAGACACACTTCTGTCAATAAATCAATTCTCCTCGGGTGCTTGTGGGATAATGGCAGTAATCCAATTAAATGGCCTTATCGAGCTGTGACTCTAGCTCGACCTAAGCGTTCATGGAAACATACTGACTGCTGGACTCCTTATTGACAGTTTAAAACCAAATGATCTGAAGAGATCAGAAGAAATATCACCCTTTTTAATCAAGGTATTCTTCTCCCTTTCCAAAACCAGGTACATTACCCACAATGCAACTTAGCCACTGAGTGACATCACTGGAGACTAGGGATGCACCGATGCATCGGCTGAACATCGGTATCGGCCGATGTTTGCCTCGTTAACTGCCATCGGCCATCGGCAAATAAAAATGACATTGGCCGATGGCCGTGGCCGATGATTATATCTTGATTTGCGGCATGAACGCTGTGCTCATGGAGAAACTCTTTTTTCCCTCTTTTTTTTTTGGAGAAATCCGGAAACGCAGCCCTCCCGTTTTCATGTGGACAGCGAATCCGCATACTTTCCAAAACAATGACGCCATTGCCGCATCTCGCAACGTCCGATAACAACAACAATGGCGGACTACATGCTCGTGTTCGTGCCACAGAAGATATCAAGCCTTTCTCGCAACTTCCCCGACTTGTAGTTGAGTGTGAGTCTCAGCAGCAGTTCGACCTCATTAATGGTCCACACAAACGATTCCGGTTTCCTTGCACTCGCCATTTTCATCTTCTTCTTCTTGTTGTGTTCGGTTTCTCCGTCTACTGTCTGTTTGTTTACAGCGCGCATGTTTACTGTGCATGCTCCGTGTCTTCTTCTCCGTGTTTTGTGAATGTCAAGCGCCACCTAGAGGCCTGGAATATGAACTACAGCGTTTTCGCTCATTTTCAGTGGGTCCGTGTGGACGCAAATATTCTTAAAATGATGACGAGGAAGACGGAGATAAAAAAGATTGTTTTTGCCCGTCTGGACGGCCCCTCAGACTTCAATTGACACAGCATCTAAGGAAAGCCAAACAGCTGCCTCCAGACAGCGCCAAAGCAAAACAAATAGCAAACAAGGTGATGGAGTTCATTGCTTTAGATGACCAGCCTTTCTCTGTAGTGGAGGACGTGGGGTTTCAGAGTCTAATAAAGTTTATGGAGCCACGCTACACGCCACCGAGTCGACGCCACTTTGCCAAGGTCTGTCTCCCCGAAATCTTGTCATGTGAACTAAGGTTATCTTAAATGTCAACCAGAAAGTGACATTAAAGGTTGTTTTTGTTTCATAAATTGGTCTCATTGGATTTGTGCTCATTCAAGGATAGTGTTATGAAGAGCTGAAAGACTTGTATGTTTCTGTGGCACAAAAAAAGGAATAAATAACAAAAAGAAAGAACCTCGGCATCGGCCATCGGCCAAGTTGTTATGTTAAACATCGGTATCGGTATCGGCCCAGAATTTCACAATCGGTGCATCCCTACTGGAGACAGATTAATAACAATAATAACGATAATACATTTTATTTGATGGTGCCTTTCAAGGCACCCAAGGTCACCTAACATAGAATAAAAGCATAAATAACAACAGCACAGATTATTAAAGCCAAACATTGACCTAAAAAAAAAAAGGGCAGGTATAGTGCACAGTGACCAGTCAGAGTGAGTATGCCATATTACATTCAACTCCCTCTCGAGCCACAAAAGGGTTTGTACTACTTCTTTTCCACATATGCAGTAGTACTCCTCAAGACCTGCAAACACACTATGATGTGTAAAATTGGTGGATTTGCCCTTTAAATTAATGAGAGTAACTCTTCACAATTGCAAGTGCAATTGGACTGGATCTGCTCACTGTGAAGGATCAACTTAACAACATTCAGTTTGGTGTGAGTGTGGTGAAGCAGCAGGGAACATGCTCAGGTACAGCTAATATACAACATTGCTCATCAGCGGTAATGTTGATGCTGATGTGGTCAATTAATATCAGGCTTCATTCAGATGAGACTTTATTAGGAACGTAGGACCATTCTTTGGAATATCTGGCAGTGTGGACAGTGCACAGTGAAATTCTATGAGATGACTGAATGAAATTCACTTTTAAGCAGTTTTAAAGTCACACTGACATTTTGGTAAACACAGTAAATGATCTCATGTTCAGAGCCAAACCAACAGAGAATGTTTCTCCTCACACATACTGGTGTGTATCACAGACTGATATGTCTTCTTACCCTGTGCTCTCCCAAAACTATAACTTAAAACTGCATATTACAACAAGTAGGACAGCCTGGTCAGGTTAGAAAATGACATCACTTTACCGCAATACAGCCTTTAAAACCAGGAAAAGGCAACACTTGTGTCTGGGATGCCCTCTTGACTCAGTGCAGGTGGTGGGAGAGGACAAGCTGTCATCGCTGCTGTTGCAGGAGTCCCACCCCCTGCAGGACACTATCTCAGCACTGGGCAGCTCCTTCAGCAACAGACTGATACACCCTAAGTGTGTCCTGCTGCTGTCAGACTGTACAACCAGCACTGCTCCCACTAGCCTATTGACCTCACCCTGTACCCTGCACTGTGCAGTATGTCTGCACAAAGGTCACTTCTGTTTTTGCACTATCTGGTCAATTTCCTTAACACCCATATTTATTCCATATTTATTATCTGTATTTAAAATCTACATTTAAAACAAAACAAAACAAGAAAAACTGCTGTTAATTTTGCACTATATCATGTAAATATGTTTATATGTCTATTTCTTCCCTTTATAATTGTATTGCTTATTTTTGCTATTGTTTCTGTTCTTGTAATATGTTTTCTGTTTTTGTAATATTCTGTCGCTGCTGTGACAAACAAATTTCCCCGTCTGCGGGACATTAAAGGAATTCTGATTCTGATTCTGATATCACCATATAACCATGTCCAAAATCTAAAACTATTCAAATTCTTGAATCAGGATAAAGATATAAAATCAGTATGTTGCCTCGCCATATTTGGACCCATCTCTGTAATTGACACAGTTGAAAGCGATATTGAGTTTTATACATTTTGTTGATGGTTAGTGTTACTCACTCAGAACTGGATGTCTGGCCAAGAAAGGCTTGGATGACCAGTGGTAACTCAGATTTTACTATGAACAGGTAGCTGGACATGGCTGCAGGCGAGGAAGAGAGAAAAAGTGTTTATTAGTGCTGTGTATTGTTGTGGGGTGCCAAGGTATCAGTACTTCAATACAATACAATATCTGCATTCGCATTGTGCACGTCACTGTATTACTGAGTCGGACTTAGTTGGAAGATAAATATACATCCATGTGAAATCATTTACTGGTCTCATGTTCCCTCATTTTTACTTGTGTTACCAAATAGTTGAATATGTATTCAACAATTAGTGTACATGACCACATATGACACAATCCCATAAAACAAAGATGCTGTGGTTCCCTTGGAAGGATATATCATCACCACCTACTCATCTGACAGAAACATTTTTAATACCACACCTCTATACCAAAGTCTTACCTCCAATGTTATGTAGCGTTATGATGACAGCTGCTAGAATCTTCCCTGGATGACCAAAAGCTCTGAAGCCAAGCTGCTCATAGGCACGTATACCTGAAGAGACCGATAATGTAGAATCATGTTAACAAACTGATTGGACATTTAGACCAGCCTCTCAATCCCAACCCTCTCTCTAGTTGAAAAGCAAACAAGTTAAAGACTAGCTAGCCAACTAACAATCCCCGGGATAAAAATTACAGACTTCTTCGTTTTGCTTTTTATTTATTTATTTTTTTTTTTAACTCTCAGGTGGTAAACCTTGTACAAGTCAAACAGGCAAGCTGAACTTATTTTAATTCAGTAATACACAACCTCCTTACACATACAGTATATCTGCGTATATTTTTAAAAAGTTGTGAAGTGTCAGTGACAGAATCAGTTGAAAGTAGGCAAACAAAAATATTTACATTACATAGTAAAATCTAGTCAAGTAAAGTCAAGTGTTTTTAATAAGTGATTTAAAAGAAGTTAATGATTCTGCAAGCTTTATAGTGACGCAACATTAGCAGTAAGATGTTTGAGTTAAAAAGTGTGTTTTCTAGGCAGGGAGGAAGAGGTGCAAGTGAAGAGGAGGCCAAAAGACAAAACATAGGTTCTGGTGTACATCCTCAAAACCGAAAAGAAAAAGAGTAGTATTGATGGTAATGTCTCACAAACCGATGGTGTTACTTTGTAGATACTGCGAGACACTGGGCAGAGATAGTAATGCTGCTGGAATGAATGTAGTGCATATGTGGTTTGTCAAGGCAATATTTAGAGTTCTGGTGTGGGCTGCTTTTATAGGCCACTGGCCTGGTTTTGTTAAGGACGATTAGCTAAACTGGCCTTAGATACAGAAGTAAAGAGACTAAAATGAATCCTTACCCACAACTCCAGCACTGCGTAGCAGTAGGTGGATGGAATAACAGGACAGACAGGCAATACATGTCAGCAAGATCCTGTAAAACACAAACACGTCTGGTAGGTAATGAAATCAGCTTCACTAACATGTTGATCAGAGAATTGTGTACTGCACAGCTTTCAGCCTTAAAAAGCTACATGCAGTCATTACATTTTCAGGGAGCCAAGTAAAAAAAGACATTCCACTTAAAGTGATGTTGTCAGATTTACACAAATACATCTTTAGTTTCTCTCTTGCTACATCCCAATTTAAAGGCAGCACAATAAGCCCATGTTTGAAGGCTGAATAGGCCATAAGCAGTCAGTCAACATGGCTGTCCCTACACATTACGCTTAGAAACACAGCCTTCTTCAGCCTGGGAGGACTGGAAGGCCTTCCCATATCCCTTTTCACCTCTACTCGGAACATCATACATCTCCTGTGTTGCCACTTCATAGTTTGTCTTAGACAACAACCACCTGCCCACACTGAAACAGCTGGCTTGCTGACTCACGACAAATATCACAACCTATATTGTAAAGTGTTTGGGCTACACACACTGCTAAATGTAGAGAAAAACATCTTAAAGCATCACTTGGATTAATATAGACTTACTATGGTTTCAAGACTGAGATATGTGGATGTTTTCCAGGTTTGGGTGGTAAACACAATCTTATGTTATCTTCGACACAAGGTATTCATTTTACTGTGCAAATGATTGTTTCCTTGGGGTTTCCTGCTGGGATAATGTATGACAGATCCAAAGAAACTCTTTGATATAAAAGGAAATATCATAAAAACAGATGTTGGAAATTAACAACAGCATGCTTGTTATTTATTTAAGTGTAATATGAAATATTTTGTAATTCTCAAGACAGGTTGATTAAAATGTACATCAAATATTTGAAACAATAATTTAAGTAACTTTGTATATGTCATAACTACATGATGTGTGGCATAAGCAACCAGAACTAGTGTTGTGTAATGTTGATCATGTCTCCTAACGTGTGTCACGTTTGTCTACTGTCTGTCGTTTTCAGAGAACTGCCGTCATACAGAACGTGTGTGTGTGTGTGTGTGTGTGTGTGTGTCAGTTGCACTATTTGCACCAAAGTGTGTGTTAGTAGTACTCACAGGAAGAGGACGATGCCGGTGTTTGACATGGCATATGACAGACCCAGAATGCCGCTGCCCATGATGGCGTTGCTCAGGTTGAAGACAGACATCCCAAAGGAGGTTTTACCTTCAAACTGGAAAAGACATAAAACGGAAATATTAACTTGAAAGACACAATAACATATGATTTCATATTGCGTAATGTTACATAAAAGCTATTGTAACTTATTCTCAAGGCATAACTTCATACATTTAACAAGTGTTTGGAGCACTGACAGGCTGCATGGCCTCTGCCTCGCTCTCAAACTCACATCTGTGAACTGAGGTCTCTTCGATCCATCACTCTTGTGTTGCAGGAACTTTTCCTCCTCTGGTGGGACTCTGAAATATACAAAAAAGAAACACTGCACTTAATAATTCATAATAATATAAATATATTTCATGTATTGTGCATTAATAGCAAGTCAGCATAGAGGACACATAATGGATACATAATGGATACATACCCTCCCTCCACAGAACCAGCAGCATCATGTTGGTGATTACCATTTGATAGCTTCTGCAGTTCCATACTTCTGACGAGTACAGAGCCTCACTTATTTCTTCATAGAACTGGAAATTTTCAATTGAACAGGGAAATCTGAAAAAACAAACACACACACACACACACACACACACACAGATTAAACCACCTCAGTTTGTGTTTCCTTTGTTTCCTCCCATAACCAGGGAATAATCAGGGAGCAACATTACATGAAGAAGGTGGGAATGTAAGTGTCA
Source organism: Diplodus puntazzo (assembly GCA_963678695.2). NCBI lineage: Eukaryota > Metazoa > Chordata > Actinopteri > Spariformes > Sparidae > Diplodus > Diplodus puntazzo. Next base: position 1,921,387 of record OZ023165.1, on the reverse strand, counting down.
GTGGTTGTAATATAAGACTCACCCACTTTTTCCACACACATACACATGAGCACGCTGCTTACATTAAAGGTCCCATATTATACTGTTTTTCATCAATTTCACACAGCTGTCAGAGGTCCAACAACACTGTATTCAAAATGCATTGCCCAAAATCCATCCGTGGTCCTTAATTTCAGATGTCTAAAAGTCGCTCAAGTGAGCTCTACTGAGAGCAGGCTGCTTCTGTGCCTGCACCTTTAAATGCTAATGAGCTCCGTCTGTCAATGCCTGCCTTGCCTGCTACACGGCCCTCTCAGGGAAACGATGCTGCTTGCACTAGCGGTAGCATACGTTAATGTTTACGGTGGATGTATCGCTATGGCTCGCCGAGATGCTGTCATTCAACCATGCCAGTTCGACCCAGAATCGGAGCCAGAAGGAGAGGCTCCTGAAGAAGTACGGCGCTAACTAGTTAGCCAGTTTCCAGCTGACTTCACTATACTCGTAGGCAACTGTAAATACTATCAAAACGTGGCGACACTTACCTGTGGCTCGGGTGCAGTTGCTGGATCCGGTATCGGTGGGACTGATCCTTTTACAAGGGTCAGTGTTGAGGCAAAGCCAGCTTTGTACTGACCTTTGTTACTGAAGCGGTCCGATGTTAAGTGGGTAGCGCACACATACAAGCTAACATTAACCGCAGCTGGCACGCTGTGCAGTGGAGTTCGGCCTATGAACAGGACTCAAAACAAATCAAAGCTGAATCAAAACAGTCTGTAGGAGCGCCGTTTTACCAGTGGGTGGGCTGCAGAGACCATGCAGGAATCGCTTGTTTTCCTCATTCTGGGAGTTTGTAGGCTCAGGGAGGACCAGCTTATTAGTCTACTGGAAATTTCTTGGACCCAGAAATCGTGTTTCCTATAAACTTTTAAGATTGAAATGTAATCTATAGGCCTAGCGGATGAAATTCAACTTGGCTGCTAAAAGTTGAATGTTGGGCAATTTGAGTAATTAGCATAATAAGTTAATAAAGGGGAGACACAGGTGAAGAATCGGGACATTTTTTTGACTAATGTGTATCACCATGAAACTTCCCTAGTTGATTACTAACATTCAGACAATTATTTTTTTGTATTATGAGTTTTCTGAAATTGTACGTTTAAATATGCAAATGAGGCATTATCTAATTAAATATGCGCTAATTTGCATACAATTCCAGAACATGAATCTAAACATTGGATAAAGCCAGGATCAAAAGTCCGTTTGTTTTATTGTGTTGACATATTATAGCCAAAGGTTTTTAGAGAGGGATTTTTGGATATCTCTTTTTATCACTCCATAAATCAGAAAATACTGTCAAATGCCATGAAAAAAACAATTTTCGCCCTGTTTTTCGGAAGAAAATGTTATATAAATCAGGCTTTGAATGATATATGAACAAACCCCTCTACTAAAACCTTCAGAATATAGATAGGAATAAAACTGGAAAGTGTGGTGTATATAAGTGCTACTGAAGTGGAGATTTTTGGCTCAGAGTATGAGAAAAAAGTCATTTTGAGAAAACGGCCTTTAAAGATATGTATTGTATAAGAAATCTATAGAAGGGTGGAGGAGGGGGGTTATAAAACATTCGGCGCTTTGGGATTTCTGGATATCACAAACATGGACTAAGGGACCTATTTTGACGATCTGAAACACAAGTCTCAAGCCCAAAGCGCAAGTAGCTTTGTGGGCGGATCTCAGGCGCTGTTGCTATTATGCCGGTGTGATAAATGACTGTTGCGCCCGACGCAAATCTAAAATGGGTTGGTCTGAAGTAGCTACTTAAGTCATAGGTGTGGTTTGGGCGTAACGTGCAATAAACCAATCAGAACGTCATCTCACATTCCCTTTAAAAGCAGGCGCGCTTGTTCCATGGCGGATTGCTATTATAATGGCGAATTTGCCAGGCGCACACCAGGAGCGGTTCACAGCCGAGGAGACCGACGTTCTCGTCAGGGCTGTAAAAGACCGAGAAGAGGCATTGTATGGGGATTGGAGAAATCCATCCAAATTAGCTTTGGTTAAACAGGCGTGGGAGGAAACTGCCATAATTTTTTCTAAGCCTGGCATCCCCATGACATCGCACCTGCGAGCGATGCACCGAGCAGTGCGCAACGGCCAGCTGATGAGGCAGCAGCGCAAACACCAAGGTGCAGAGGATCCAGACCCACTACACGCCGTGGCAGCATTGTCAGACCGGACCGCACTGCCCGGGATGCGGCAAGGTATTAATGCCCGTCTTGACCGGGTGGCGATGTTGCTGCTGCCTCTCAGGCGCATCGCCTCAAGTCTCCAAACGCACCACCTGCTCCTGTTGTGCACTTACTCCTTCCTCCTCCTCCCCCAACTCCATCTCCGTCCACCTGCTCCACTAGGAGCACATCGCGCATTGCCACTCCAGGACCCTCACGGCTACGGCGGGCGCGTCGCATATCAGAGGGAAAAAGAATTAGTTCTTCTGTTTAAATCTTTTCAACTTTTTTTTTGTATGAATTGCAAAAACGGAAACTGCTTCCTTGTAGATCAGAGAAGCAAAGTGTATGTACGTTGAGCACACGCTACAATGGCCAAGCATGCGCCCTTAAAATAGCATCTGAATAAGCGCCACTGACTTTAGACCAGGTTTTTCCTGGTCTGTGCCGGAAGTGTTTTCTGAAACGGCAAAATAGCACCAGTGAACGTTTGCGCCGGAACACGCCTCCTCTTTTCGCTGAACCGCCCCCGAGAGCGCAAAGTCATTCCCTAATTTAAGGACGTGCGTCTGTGGAGGGAAAACTCCGATGTGCGCCGAGTGCAAAATAGGAATTGCACAAGCGCCAGTGTACAAAGTCACTTGCACCGAGTGCAAGATAGAGCCCTTAGACTTTTAGATCACCTTTCGAAGTTAACTAGAAGCAAAATTATGGCCATTTTCAGATTCTCGCGATTTAGGGGAAACATGGCAGGCAAAAACATTGTTTTTTTTATGCACTGTCAATTTTGAGATTTTGCGTTATTTTGCTTCCATAACATGTCTTCTTTCAGACAAGTGGAAAGAAAGCATCCAAAACACACATTTAAGTGTTCATTTTACTTCACTTTGTCTATTTCCCTCTATAGATTTTCTATACAATACATATCTTTAAAGGCTATTTTCTCAAAATGACTTTTTTCTCATACTCTGAGCCAAAAATCTCCACTTCAGTAGCACTTATATACACCAAACTTTTTGGTTTTATTCCTGTGTATATTCTGAAGGTTTTGACGGAGGGGTTTGTTCATATAGCATTCATAGCCTGGTTTATGTAACATTGTCTTCCTAAAAACAGGGCGAAAATTGTTTTTTTATGGCTGTTAATAGAATTTTCTGATTTTAAGGAGTGATAAAAAGAGAAATCCAACATTCCCTCGGTAAAAACCTTGGGCTATAATATGTCAACAAAATGAAACAAGAATTTTGATCCTGGCTTTATCCAATGTTTAGATTTATGTTCTGGAAATGTGCAAATTAGCGCATATTTAATTAGATAATGCCTCATTTGCATATTTAAACACACAATTTCAGAAAACTCATAATACAAAAAAATATTGTCTTAATGTAAGTAATCAACTGGGGAAGTTTCATGGTGATATATATTAGTTAAAAAAATGTCCCTATTCTTCACCTGTAGTGTCTCCCCTTAATTTCCTTTTTATGCTAATTACGCAAATTGCCCAACATGCAACTTTTAGCAACCAAGCTTAATCTCATCCGCTAAACCTATAGATGACATTTTAATAATAAAAGTTAATAGGAAACAACATTTCTGGGTTTATTATGGGCCATATAGGGGTTTCCAGTAGACTATATATAGAGAGAGACCAGAGAAAACGTGTTTTTGATAATATGGGACCTTTAACTTATTATTGACGCCTGGATGCCAGGCAGCTAAATAAAGATGGGCAAACACTGTCACCACAAAACGCCTTGAATAAAGACAGTATAATAGATTGGAAGTTGTTAAACATGACAGGAAAGAGGAAAGTTAGTTCGAAAATGAAACCAAAAGGGAGAAAGAGAAAGGGATGAAGCGAAGAGGTAAAGCAGGAACAAATTAACAACAAAAAAGGATGAAGGACATAATGGAGTGCTGAGCTCTGAGCTTTTATTTTCTCTATTATTCTCTCTAAATATTTCAGTTGTTACAGCAGTGCCACCGTTACATTAGCTGATACAACTGGGCACCAGATAACTGTCAGGTTATGAAATGTATTCACCAAATAAAATTCTGATAATTGGTGATAATGTGTCAATGACTGCAGCATGTTTAAATGTTCGGAATGAGTGCGAGATACTCATGTCCAATGTATATGTTTTGACTGGTGCCTCTGGTTTACAGTCAAAGCTGAGGCAGATGATACGGTCTGAATGTACCTGTGGTCAGTGTTGTGGTAATGCGTTACACAACACTGTAACGCATTACAAAGTAACGCGTTATTTGTAACGCGTTACTTAGAGTACTCTACTTAGTGTTACTTAGAGTACTCTAATTACTTTTTTAGTGTAACGTGTAACGTAACACGTTAGTTTCGTGCGTCAAGCAATCAATGACTTCGTTATTGTTTTTAAAAAGTAATCCGTTATTTTAAGAATTTCTCCGGATAAGGAAAGGAAAATCCCGACTGCAGCCTGCTTTTTGTCAGACAGTACTGTGCCACCTGCGGATGTGTCAGCGGAGGCGCAGCGCTGTGATGCGTCTGTGCCCTGCTGCTGACCTACGCTACCTGTGTGTGTGTGTGTGTGTGTGTGTGTGTGTGTGTGTGTGTGTGTGTGTGTGTGTGTGTGTGTGTGCGTGTGTGTGTGTGTGTTTTCGAACCCCCGGTTTTCATGGATGGCCAAATGACGCCGTGTTTGAAGGTGAAACGTCAGGGATATTTAGGTTTGTTGTGAAATCCGATATTCCAGGGTATAATTGGCCGTTTTTGACTATTTTAGATTTTGCCATTATATTTCACCTTAAAAACTATTTACCTTGCCTTGCTTGGTGTCATTATTTTCAGTACAACCTCATATGTGTGACTGTACAGTTATTTTTTCATTTTGACATACTGTAATAACACAATGGACCTAAAATCACAAAAAAAAACATAAAATCTGAAAAGATAAAATTTAGATTTTTTACTGTGAAAACCACAAATATGTTTAACAAACTAGTTTTATTACTTACAATGCAAATATATAAATTGCTGTTTGTAAATTTAATTTTTTTTTTTAGCAAAGTTATACGTAGTGATATGTTTCCCTCAGCTCCTTCCTGCCTTCTGAACATTCAGCAGTCTCCTCATTGTTTTGCCTACACTACACCAAACACTACATAACACACTAACTATACATTCCAAACACTCAGCAACCAAATCACATAGTTTGCCGTTTAATTTTGTGATTGGTTGGTGTGGTGCCTTTTTCCACCAGAAAAGTAGTAGCACAAAGCAAACACTTCCTTTCTTCGTGAGAGAAGCCGTTTTGACTGTTTCTTCACCAAACGCGCAGTAAACGTGACGGCAATGTTTGTGAAAAAGTGTGGCGGACATTATTTATCATAAGTTCGGTTTTACTTGGCCAATCAACACTATTCAAAAACTGGTATATAGTTTGAAGGGCGCACCAACACATATTTTGGAACCGAGACTCACAGTGGCTGTGTCTTGCTGCTACGTCATTTTATATTGGTCATGTGACACTATGGTGTGCAGTGATTGGCTCTGGTGCGCACATGGCTATGGTGGCTATGGTTAGCAATGCTAGCGAAATTCGTAAAGCATTTATGAAATAATTTATTAACGGTATCATTGTCCAAACAAATCCGACGTTGCACACCCTTGAACCACACAGCAGCCATGTTGAAAATCTCAGGTCAGTCTGATCCTGATCCGCAGAGAAATTTGAGGCACACACACACAGACAGACAGAGATTCCTTGCTTGTTTAGAGAGATATAACTTCAAATGTGTTAAGTTTTTTTTTTTTTTAAAGAAAAGCAGAAATTGCCAAGAGGGGACTTGCATCGTTATCATCCTTATTTTAGGACCAAGTTGCCGCACACCCTTGGCATGATAATGATTGTATGTCCTATATTAACTCTTTTTTAGCTCTGTTTTTGATCTCCTGTTCATCAGCTAGTTTTTATCAGAGCCTTTTCTCTTAAAACAGCCAATTTCTGGTGCTGCAAACAAAACTAATGAGAGCAATGAGAGTGAACTTAAACAGTAATGTTGTGGACCGTAAAATCAAAAACAGCAAGCATAAAATTTGCTTAAAAGCTCAGTAGAACTGAGAGGAGCAGCAAAGTTGGTGAAACTGACTTTTTTAGTACAGAATCTCTTTTGCCAGATCTGCTATTCAACTAGGCTAAATGTCAGACAAATATATTGCACACTGCTCTTTGCTAATAGAATACAGTTGGCTAACATTAACAAACCTCTGACAGAGTCACATTTTGTATTGGTAAGCCAATTTCCAATCCCCAGTGAAAGGCAACGTGGCTCTACAGATAAGTGGCTGGAGTGGAGCCATATGTGGACAGCTCCAGTCGTGGATATCTGTTGCCTGTAGGCTTCAGTAACAAGAGACAGAGTGATAACAGCTGAGAATGACCTCCCTACTCAAACATGACTGAGCTGGCTCCTCAGACATTGACATTTTGTACAGCAGCCGTCACATGGACTGTATTTGTAAATACTGTCACCACACAGAGAGGCTTTTTACAGTTCTATACTATTACACACTTTATAGACAATAAAAAAAAAAAAAATTAATGAGAAGAAAATAATTTATTATTATTATCAGGTGGTGGCAAAGCAATCACATGTCCTTTTACATACAACACTGGTGAAATTAGTTAACTGCATTTTGTGTGCTCATAAGCTTCATTTCAAATAATGTCAACTGACAATTGATGCAATGCAACTGATCCAAATCAGGCTTATTCTGTCCATTCAAAGATTATTAGTCACATGGCACTCTTCCTACTTTAAAGACACGTGTTTACACTGTTTTTCATCATGATAAAAAGGCACTATTTAGCCTGACTGGTGGTTACTATATTGATTTGATTTGGGTGAACTGACACCTTTTCATTGCTAAGCCAATGATTATTACACACACAACCCACAAGTTGTTTGAACCTGCTTTTATATCAGGGGAATATGTTGAACCATAGCGTTCAATGAAAAACACTAAGCCTCAGCCAATCCCATTAAAGGAAATAGTCAGCTGCAAGAAAGTAAATGAAAAGTCAAAGTGTTTCCTGTGGCTGTCTGCTCACCTAACATTATGTAACTTATGTGCCTTATTATGTGATGCAGGTACACCCACCCACCCCATGGACCAATCACATTCAAGAGTTTTTTGCCAGTGCTTTTTGGCCAAAGACACATACAGCTGTAAATGTTGTATCCTTTTTTTTTTTTAATCTGTCCACAAACAGAAATATAAAAATGACAAGTTGGCTTTATTTCATTTATGGTTATGTTTACAGAAAACATAAATGTGAGTTGAGCACACTGTGTATTGTATTAATTACATACAATAACTGTTTTCTGTTTGTAGTATCTATCTATATATCTCACTCTTAAAGAGAAAGTGAATAACTTTTATACTAAGGTCCTAAATGTTTGTTAATATTTAATAAGGCTTTTACAAGTCCTTATAAGATACTTGTTAACATTATTTTGTTTAATATAAACAAAATAATAAGTGTACATTATTGTGTCATAAACATGTATTTCATTGATGGATAATTAAGATTATAGGACATTTATAAGCACTGATAAAAAAAAGTTTTAGCTTTGGACAGCTGGGGAAGGTTATCAAACTGAGTTTCTCGTAAATCTTCTATTGTAATATTTATAATTAATCAATAGTATAAGTATATATCTATATTTGTAATTGTAATATTTGCACACTTTATTAGGTATGTTTTAGCAGTAAACAATGCACTTATTAACATTGAGCTAAATGTTTTGCAGCAACCAGATCTAAAAGGAGAGCAATGACTTTGGGTTAATACACTTGATAATGCACTTACTAACAGCTGACCATGCTTTTCCCTGCAACCCTATTTAGAATATTGCATGTTGTCAAGGTAGATAAAAGATTAATAAAGAAAATATACTTTGTAGCAGTGAAGCATACAAAAATACTTGAGGACAAACTGTAAAAATAATTTCCTATCAAATATAGCCTCAAATATGAAGAAGAATATTTAGAAAAAAAATGGAACAATTATTTGGACAATTACAGTATCTTTAAACATTGAGGAAACTGTATGTTGTCAGACATTCTGGTGATCATCACTAATGGCATGAACACAATTAAAGAAATTGTGCAATTGTCACTTTGAAACTTAAGTAATTGGTTGCCTGTGACTATTGATCATCCCTTTAGAAATAGAATGCCTAATTTCCATGCAGTGGTAGAATAGAAAATCATTGATGAGGCATATTGTTTTTCCATTTGCTTTTGCTCTTAGGACCCATTAGCTATTTAAACTCAATAAACTAGTTTGTATTGCTATTGAAAACATTTTCAGAAACACTTTTCTTATAAGTCTGAACTATAATAGAAACAATAAATGTTAAAATTATGATATTATTACACCTAACTTATAATAAAAGGAATTATAAGGATCTCACTGCCTGTTAACTACCACTAATTACAAGGTCTTTAATACAAAGTGTTTCTCTTCTGAGTTCTGACATTAATAAAAAAATATACTTTAGTCAAAGTATTGAAAGCCAACAGAAAAACACGTGTGTTCGTCTGGCTGGGACTGTAGTCTGCTAGACACTGAGGTCAGATGGAACGTATAGTGTACAATGTGTGCCTGAATGAGGCCCTGCCCTTCTTTCCAAGCGTGGAATGTGTAGATATACAGCTTATGTAATGCTGTCACCTCTTTCCATGTGTTTCAGTCTTTTTCTTTTTAAATATGCAGAACATTAACCTGAGATCGACAGCAGGACAATCATCTGCCGAGGCTCATGTTAACTTAAATCTGTTCACTGTTTGTGTGTTGTTGTTGTTGCTTATTTATGTGTGGTAGTTAACATAGTCTATGCATGCATGTTAATAGCACATTGTTGCATTAATTAAAGCTTTCCCCCATAATCTGTCTCTTACTTAATTTTTTTACTCCACAAATATCTAAAAAGTTACTGGAAAAAATATACATACGTCAAGACTCGCCATTTGTCATTTAAATGGTCAATTCTTAAAAAGAAAAAATTTAAAAAAGCCAAAACAGAAACAAGATAATTCGGGAACATTGCATATTTATATACAATAGAAACCAACTAACCTCAATGTTTAGCAAAAATCATATTACTGCAGTTACCTTCTGACTTTGTTATAAAAAAAACATTTATAGTTAATTTGAAAAATAATTAGTCAAATGTCTATAGATTAGAAAATAGCTTGAAATTGCATTTTTGATTTCAAGAAGAATTGTGCTCATGCTCATTTAGAGTAAGTTAAGTTACTTTAAATCTAAAGTAAAAAGTATTAAAAGGGCTGCCAATAACTGACTCTCAGTGACAAGCTGAAAACAGCTGGATCACCTATGCATACAACTAATTTAAGAAGTGTGATAAACCTTTCAAAATCCAAGCCTCTGAGGACAAGTTGGTGGCATTAACAAAGCTGTGCTCTTCTCCCCATGGTTCCTCACTCCTCCTGTGGAGACCTCCTCAAGTTTCTGAACCACGTGGCAGCACAGTAGCTCCAATGCAGCCAGAAGAATGGACAGACTTACCCCCAGAAGCAGACCCAGCTGACTCTACGAAGCACAGGGGAACCTGTGTGGTGAAGTCCTGGGATCAGAGGTGTAGTTTGGCCTGGGACGATGGCAATGCTGGCCTGTTTATGAAGACCAGCAGAGAAGCGAGGGAGAGTTTGGGGAGAGGGGAGCAAAAGTGGGAGCAGGCAGTGAGGAGGAAGGGCTGCTGAAATGATGGTTTCAAGTTTCTTGTGATGTCACATGTAGAGGCACTCCTCTTCCTTTCGAAGAAAAAGAGAGAAAGAAAACAAGTTAACTGTGACTTTCTCTCAGGGCTCTGGTGATGGAAGGCTCTGTGGGGAATGCACCAAGCTCCTATGGCCTGCTCATACATACTAGGCCTATTGAATTGTTTCCATGTCCCTAGTTTTTTACTCCCTTCGCCTGCCTGGGAGTTGAGGTATAGTGGAAATATGGTGATAGGCACAGGGTTGCATAAGAGCCTGGCTGCTGGAAGGTAGCACTGCATTAGAAGCAAACTGGAAAAAGCTGGCTCTATTAGATCAATGTGGGAACGTTCAGCAGAAAAGTAAATATGTAAACCAACGTTCCCTGAAGTGTCCGAGGTGACCTGACTCCTGCAACTGAATGGAACTGTTTGCAAGAACACATGGTCCAGGATACACACATTCCCATGGTTATTTTGGTGTATTGTTCCACACAGGAACACTGTCCCAGCCGAGTGTCGGTGCTGATTAGTTACATTAAGTGTGTGTGGAGGCTTGGCTGCTTTTACAATGTCATTTTTAAAAACATCTTTATTGCACAACTTAAATGAAGTACAGTTATTATACCATCAGATCAATCAATCAATTTATTTCGGGCATGTCAATTCATCATCATCACATTTCATCATTGTTCAAATAATACAATACACATGGCAAAAAGGGAAAAGCGGGAGAAGCCAAAGCTTATCTAGTCCCGCCCCCATTACCCACAGGATAAAATCTTCATCCTAATCTTTTGTTATCTTTTGCATTTTACATTTTTACCTAACACTTTCTTTTACTATGACATTTGACAAAACATATTACAGCAGTAGCATACAGAGCTGAATTCGACTCTAGACAGTACATACAGATTACGTGTGTGTCTGCACATGTGTCCATATTAGTCCGTCATGAGTGAACAACAGTCTCATCTTGTAGCCTCATCCTCATTGGAGTACTGTTGAGCAGTTGAAGGTGAAAGATAAATCCAAACCAAATCTTTAAACAGGCATTGGGTAGTTTTGGAATAGAAATTCAAACATATTTTTTAGATTTACGATATTACTAAGATAATAATACAAACTAGGAAATGTGTATTTTTTTCCATCAGGGAATAAACAAGCTGTCCTCAGAGTAAAGTAAGGTCCCAGAACACTGTTTGAAGCTAGAAAGGTGGCAGGGTCCGCCACATATTCTATTGTTTTTGATGCATATTGTATATGGTACTTTAGTGTTTCTTATAGCCTCTATATTTGCCCTTATTAGGGCCCGAGCAGGTAGACCTGCGAGGTCCCTATTGTTTTTGGAAGGAAAGAAATTTTCTTCTCCAAGTTTGACTGCAGTTTTGGATGCCTGAACATACCCAAAAACTCACCAAATTTGGAATATATGTTACATCTGGCGAAAATTGCGATCCTGCATTGTCATTGGGCATGGTCGTGACCTGCGGGCTCTGTAGCGCCCCCTAATGTTCATCCCCGCCTCCCACAAGTGCGTAGAAGAACGAAATTCAATACGCAGATTCCTCATGAGCAGACGCACAGAAAAGTCTGGGGGGACCATACTGTCACTCCAACAGGAAGGCAGCCATTTAGATGTGTGGCGGCGTTTTTGTCCAATTCATGCCTACTTTGAAAATTATCTTGTCCTGCTTAAACACCACAGTCTTTAAATTAACTCAGTAATTTTCTTCATGCCTTGAAGAACAAAAGTTATTGAAATCATTCAGCTGCGCCAAACTTTAGTTGGCGGTGCGGTGGAAACCATTTTTTCCTCACGCTGTCAAGCATCGAGGCTTTATAACCAGTGTTGTGGGTAAGAGTACTCTAATTACTTTTCGTGTAAGTAACGCGTTAGTTTCGTGCGTCAAGCAATCAGTAACTTCGTTATTTTTTTCAAAAAGTAATCCGTTATTTTAAGAATTTCTCCGGATAAGGAAAGGAAAATCCCGACTGCAGCCTGCTTTTTGTCAGACAGTACTGTGCCACCTGCGGATGTGTCAGCGGAGGCGCAGTGCTGTGATGCGTCTGTGCCCTGATGCTGACCTACGTTACCTGTGTGTGTGTGTGTGTGTGTGTGTGTGTGTGTGTGTGTGTGTGTGTGTGAGAGAGAGAGAGAGAGAGTGTGTGTGTGTGTGTGTGAGTGTTTTCGAACCCCCGGCAAGATGGCAGAGAGGACAGCTTTTGCTTTTTTTCGCAGCGCCACGCCACACTCTGCGTTGGTGAAAAGCTTCTGTCGACCGCAAAAAATTCCACTTCAAATTTAAAAAAACATCTTGTATCCAAGCACCACTCTATCACCCTGGTAGCAAAGCCTGCTGAGGAGTTACCTAATCTTGTTTGGTGCTCATATATAGGCTACCTGGACTGGGTAGGTGTGAATTTTCATTCATATGTTCTGTGATCAAAAAAAAAAAAAAAAATTAATAAAACGCTATGTGGCATATTGCTGACTGCCTTTCCTGTTATTGTTATCCTGCAGAGTTAATTTGGTTGGATGACTGACATTATTCATCATTGTCACGACTTCTCGGTGCATTTAAAGGAGGCTGTGTGTGTGTCAGTTAAGTTGCAGCATGTGCGAGGCGCTGCAAACAGATTTTAATTTTTGGTAACGCATGAGTACTCTAACGCGTTACTTTTATTCATAGGTAGCGCTGTAACGTAACTGATTACTTTTAATTGATGGTAACGTTGTAACCTAATTAACTACTTTCCAAAGTAGCTATACCCAACACTGTTTATAACTTCAACATACAATTTCCTATCCACACTAAACTGCTAGTAACTGTAGAGGCTGTCTCCCCGAACAAATCCCAGCATCAATACTAGTCTGCCATTTTGCTTTTGGCCGCCATTTTGAAATATTGCCAATCTTCGTACTTAAATGATCTCCTCTTACAGATGTAACACCACCGACTTCAAAGTCACTCAGTAGCATCCTCTGACCTTGAAGATAGAAAATTATTGAAATCTTTATCCTACGTCATACCTGCTGGCCGCATTGGAGCGGTCAATTCTAATCCTTCGCCGTAAAGCATCGTGTCTTCATAACTTCTTCATACAATGTCCTATTTTGGCCAAATCTCTCAGGAATGCAGAAGGAGTCGCCCTGATGAGACCTGTGTAGTCATGGGGCGTGGCCGTGACACGTGGGCTCTGTAGCGCCACCTATTGTGATGCCCCGCCTCCTACTTGTAACATAGAAGGACGAAAATTGGTACGCATATTCATCATGAACAGACGCACAAAAAACCCATTTGGATGTATACTCTCAGTCCAACAGGAAGTCAGCTATTTTGAAATTTGGCGGCGTTTTTGACAAATTCATGCCTACTTTGAAAATTATCTTGTCCTAGAGCTTAAACACCACAGTCTTCAAATTAACTCAGTAATTTTCTTCATGCCTCGAAGAACAAAAGTTATTGAAATCATTCAGCTGCGCCAAAGTTTAGTGGGCGGTGCGGTGGAAACCATTTTGTCCTCACGCCGTCAAGCATCGAGGCTGTATAACTTCAACATATAATTTCCTATCCACACCAAACTGCTCGTAACTGTAGAGGCTGTCTGCCCGAACAAATCTCAGCATCAATACTTAGTCTGCCATTTTGCTTTTGGCCGCCATTTTGAATTATGCTAATCTTCGTACTTAAATTATCTCCTCCTACAGATGTAACACCACCGACTTCAAAGTCTCTCAGTAGCATCCTCTTACCTTGAAGATGAAAAGTTATGGAAATCTTTATCCTACGTCATACCTGCTGGCAGTTGCGGAGCCCGCCATAACAGTCCTTCGTCATGAGGCATCAAGTCCTGATAACTCCTTCATACCATTTCCTAGCTCGGCCAAATCTAGAGGGAATCTAGAGGGAGTCGCCATGAATAGATCTGTGCATCAATACTGTGTCATATCCATAGCGCCACCCATTTTACACCCACTGGAAACATGAAGTAAGGTTTATCTCAGTCAATTTTGGCGCCCTACATGCATGTACATGAATGAAAGTTGGCACGCATGTGTGTTATGACAAGACGCACAAATGACTCATTTACACCCACACTCTCAGTCCAACAGGAAGTGGTCAATTTTGATTAGAAGCACATGAATTTATGGTGTACGTGATGCAAGTCGCCACTAGATGGCATTGTTTTCACTCAAGGCACATGTATCCTATCTGAATAACCTCTGAATAGTTCCATTCCATTGCAGGAAGTCAGCCTCATATTTATCAGATTTTATTGAAACTGCAAAATTTGGCTGCACGTTACTTAATGGAATAAAAACTAGCAAACAAAGCAGAACTTAGATCAAAAGCTTGACACTGATAGACAGCCATAAATACATTTTTGAAAGAAGGCAAGTGAAGCACTATTCTACACTCATTTATGTGCAGTGATGACAATCATAGTCAGATGTACATGGCATTTGCAGGTAGTTTTGTGTTGCACATTACAACAGGGCATATGTGAAGGGTAATGGCTTGAGCCACATAATGGATAAGGCAGTGGTAGTAAGCCGCAGCACACAATTTTCAAATAAGCCAATTTGCTAAGAATGCCATTTGCGTGTTGTGTCTGTCCTGTCAATGTTGCACTAAATAAGATGTGTGTAGTTGTGATTCTGCCCAACTTTTCCGCGATGAACGAAGTGGCTTCCCCTGCGATATGAAACGACTGAGTGAATTCTTTGGTTAAACACAGCTACTGCAGGACGCTCGTCAAACCTGGTCACTTGACCGCTGTCCCTTTCCAAAAGGAAGAATCACATCTGGCTGCACTCCACTACCTATATACATCTGTGGCATTCCACTTCCGTCCTCCCCTATGATGCGCTGCCTTCCTGCCTTCACAGTGACAACAGAAGGCAGTGTCTTAGCTGCACCTGTAGTCAAGTGGTTAGAGTGCATGCCACATACGCAGTGGACCCGGGTTCGAATTTAGGGCTGAGGAAGTTTACTGCAAGCCACCCCCCCCCCGTCCCACTTCCAATCTATTCCCTGCAAAAACACAGGTGTCCATGCCTGAATTCCAGACAAAGGCAAAGAGAAGGCCGTAACACTTCACACAACATAAAAGTGCAGAATCGATTGTCAAAATGTTCCTGATTACTAAATGTTTTAGAAATCATTCACCTGCAGTCCATTTGGATGTCTGTGGATTGCAGGGAGTTGTTCTGACTTCACCTGAAAGCGCTTAGTACTGGCAGGGGCAACCCATCGCGTTACAAACACATGTTGGCAGACGAGGCTGATATTCATCCTCCGCGTACGCTGTCCCAAACGCAGGCGGTTGCCGCCTCCGTGAACAGCGATCAAGCTATGTGGCTTCACATGCGGCGCATTTGGACGGCAGCATGCCCCAACGTGCGCGCGGACTGCGAGGACCCGTTCATCACTGCTCGCAGTTTTAATATTTTAATTGCAATTGTATTGAATGTAGCTGCTGCTATGATGACCGAATTTCCCCTCGGAGACTAATAAAGTTATCTATCTATCTAAACAAAGTGAA
The DNA here is from genome assembly GCA_963678695.2 of Diplodus puntazzo. Taxonomy (NCBI): domain Eukaryota; kingdom Metazoa; phylum Chordata; class Actinopteri; order Spariformes; family Sparidae; genus Diplodus; species Diplodus puntazzo. The sequence goes on along the minus strand of OZ023165.1, from coordinate 1,905,857 downwards.
ACAGAATAAATTGTGTTGTCCTTCATGGTCAGTTTGTTCATTTAGTTTATTCAGTCATGAAAATAAAGAGTTCATTTAAAAGTTTGTTCATTTAAAAATAATCAATGAAAATCTTTCGCTTCTCATTAAAATTCCTTCCCCAAAACTACACAGTGCACCTTCAACGAGTGACACGGAGATTGAAAAGTGGCCGAAGGTATGTCAATTGCTGCTCAGCGGCATATACCGGATCCCTAGACTGGTACATCGATCCTTGGAGGTGGAATACCAGCGGAATTACAGCTGTAATTCCATTGGTATTCCACCGGCACATGAGCTTGAGACTGTTATGCCATTGAAAGACTGTTGGATGGAGAATGAATGCACATTTTTCAGTCCATTCTTCCATTCTTCATTCTACCATTCTTCCTCGAATTGAAATTTTCACTGTCCACTTTTCTTTTAGCAGGGAACTTGGAACACGCCATTTTCGTGCAATCTAGGCTCCTACAGCCAGCAAAATGTCAATATGCGAACCAGAGTCTAGGGCTGGGTACCGAACGTCGGTTCTATTATGGCACCGACCGAAATGCTTAGGCAGCACCGAGTATCAAAATATGCCTCGTCTTTTGGTGCCAAGTTTCGGTGCCCAGAGGTTAATCACGTGATCAAGATCTGATAATGCTGCTGGTGATTGGCTGCAACATTACACGTGAGTCCGCCTGTGGACGTTACACAGCCCTAGCGGCCGATTCAAAATCTCCACCACCGGACTCCGGTGTGTAATGCTAACTTAAGATATTAGTGTCTAGCTTTATTTTATGGCTATGTAGCTAGCTAAATCAAACGCTAATTAGAGATTGACAGTAACAGATGAAGCTTATCTTGTAAAGATGTGCTCATCAATTGGGTCGGTTGGTTAAACAGCTCACCTACCGTTGACTGTTATGTTTATCTTCTTCTCAGAGTAGAAACCATCAGCCAGGAGCTGGCTTGTCTGTGTCCTTAGAAAGTAGACATGTTGATTTTTCTGAAGAAAAACTGCGAAGTGGAAAGGTCCTCAGTATGTAGCAGTAAGCATTAGACATTGACTTGTCACTTGTATGCAAGTGTTCTTTTGCACTGGAAATTATTCATTGTTTATTTTTTCTGTAAGAAAACTGCTTGCAGTGGAAAAATACCAAAGCTGAGAAGTAAAACTCAAGATTTGTACTGTAATGTGTTATGTCATTTTCTTTTTGTTAGAACTGATATTATAAAATTGGTTCAGGAACCGGTATCGAAGTGAAGGTATCGGTATTGATTGATACCCAGCCCTACCAGAGTCCTGCACGGGTTCGGGTACCTGCGAGTACCCTGCATTTGGATGAAACGGGTGAAAAATAATGTACTGTGTCGGGAACGGGTGCGGATTAGGTCGGACACCCGGAGAGCACAGGTTGGGTTTTGCAATTCCCATTCCCCAGGCTGGCTTACTTTCATTTTAAAAAATTGCGCCCGTCTAATTTTCCTTCGGATGCGGGTCGGGCGTCGATATCAATTTATAGTGGGTCGGCTCGGGTGCGGAATGTAATTTGTGCTACTGTCGTAAAACGGGTCGGATTACTTTTAATTATGGCGGGCACGGGCGAGTGCGGGTTTGCAAATTAAGACCCGTGCAGGACTCTGATGTGAACTGCTCCAAAAACGAAAGTGAAAGTTAAAAATTGCGCTCGCAGCAGTGAGTGATTCAGCTGTCTGTGTACTGTTGGCTGGAAACAATTCCTGGTATACACGTGCTGACCCAACCAAAACACATAGTGAAGGAATAACAGTTCGGGGGCCACAAATAGGGGCCTAGGATGGCTCAAAGTTTTTGCTATCGAGTCAATTGTATCTGTCCTACAGTCTTTCAATGGCATAACGGTCTCAAGTGGCACATACCGTCATGTGTCGTTCAGGGGCGGACTGGCCATCTGTGTGTTCTGGAGAATCACAGAACGGCCAGAACTTTTGAACTACTCGTAGTAGGAGCTGGATCTCTGGCGCGTCGTCATGGTAGATTAAAAGTGTCGATCCCTAACAGGCAGGCTTGAGGAGCATTACTCTCCTGCCTGTTAGGTCGCACTCGGGGATCGACACTTTTTGTCTGCCATGACGGCGACGCGCCGGAGTTCAAAAACATTCTTTTTAGTAAACTCTGCATACACAAACAATATTCTCAATGCTCGTGTTCATGTGTAGAGACCCTGGTGATACTACGAGCAAAGTTTCATGTTGTGTCGAGCCTTCTTAGTGTTTTAAAAATAGCGATTTGGATGCTAGCATAAGAGTGCCCCAGCACTCCACTGGAAAATAGCTTGCCCGAAAACGAAACTACGGTAAATCTTAAAAGTGCCTCTTTGGTCATAATTATGCATTTCCACAAAGGTTTGACTCATATTCAGTCACAAATAAAGCCTTGGTTGCTTTTTGGTGAGAGTTTCACTTTAAGCTAGCAAAAAAAATGAATCAAGACATCAAGCCACACAAGGGGGCAGCGGAGAAAAAGATCGATAAATCTAAGAGAGCACTGTTGGATGAAGGTGAAAAATGCTGCAAACTGACTGATTTGTTTTTAAAATCAAGTGCAGCTCCAGCTAGCACTAGCGCTAATACTGCTAGCACTAACGTTAGCGACACAGGTGAGCCAGCACACCAGGGAGAAAGACAGGACAGTGAGGAATAAAAGCTAGAGCAGGAACAAAATTTTACTATGGAGCGGCTAGCTCTGATGATTTATTAATTTGTTTTATGCATTGAATATGCATTCGCCATCACTGGAGCTATAAAAAGTGCGTGTGCTTTTCATGCCCCCCCCCATTGAATATCATTGAAATCATGATATGGCTAAAGGGAATACCCAAATCACAGAAGTTAAGCTAAAAGTAAAATGTGACAAATCAGCTGGATACTAGACCTACTGTAGTGATGCCCTGGCCTACAAATGATATTCTCATAATGTAAGAAAACATGTTTGTTTGATACAGACCCGAACAAATGTCACATCATGTAAAAATTATCATTACTGCTAATCATATGTCATATGGTAATCACAACAGCTGTCAAGTAATTGCAGTATGATTGATTTAACTATATCCTACAGTCCTGTCCGAGAGAAAAGAAATGCTGTCAGAAGATTTTTGAATCAGTGGAGAGTAAGTGCAGGGCCTGTTGAGAGCATGAGAGTCAGTGATATGGTAGTTAATATGGATAGATCATTAGAGAATGAGAATAATGCTGGGAAAAAAGCTTTTCTTTTGTGTTTTTTAATTATTTTTTTTATTTCTGGTTGACAGAAAATTGAGTCTTATTTTTAAATCAGTAGTGAGAAACATTTTGGATTCAAATCGCTTCTACCAAGAAGAAGAAGAAATAGTTGTAGTAGTAGTAGTTACAGTCGTAACTAGTAGTAACTAGTAGTACCAGTAGTAGTAATAGTAGTTGTAGTAACTAGTAGTAGTAGTTAGAGTACTGGTAGTAGTAGTAGTAATTATAGTAGTTGTGGTAGTAATTACAGTACTAGTAGCTAGTCGTAGTAGTAGTAGTAACTAGAAAAGGCAAGTTCTGAAGAACTTGCGGTTGTGAATGCTCCTCGTGACCAGCTGAAGCCAAATGTGGACTGCTGGCTGTGAAAACTTTGAATAATGTCCACAATATCTAAAAAAACTGTGAATTGGTTGAAAAACTAAGGCCAGACTGAATTGGTTGCTTTAATTTATTTGAAGTCTCATCTGAAGAGAATGAAGCCTCCTAATAGTTTGGTGAGGATTAAGCATTAAAAATAGAATATAAGGTTTGAGCCAAACTGCAATGCTAGCTTAAATTTGTGTTGAAAAGCAGCTGATGGAGTAAGAAGAGATGTTACAGTGAGAATGAATCAAATACTCTGAATCTGACTGAGAAATTCAATAAATCTCAATATATCGATGATTAAAACATTTAATTATTTGAATGGAGTTCCCGGCTTGAATGAAAGAAAAAAGAAAATCATTAAATATAGTTTCAATGTTGAGAAATATTCTGTGTGTGTGTGTGTGTGTGTGTGTGTATGTGTGTGTGTGTGTGTGTGTGTGTGTGTTGGTGTGCATGTGAGTATGTGCGTAAGCATTGCTTTATATGTGTGTGTGCGTTTCTGTGCATGTGAGTGTGTGCTTAAGCATGGCTTTATATGTGTGTGTGTGTGTGTGTGTGTGTGTGTGTGTGTGTGTGTGCGTGTGTGTGTGTCAAACTGATTCATTGATAAATCTGTCTCTCTGTGTTGGCTCAGTTGTTCCCGGTTGCCACGGTGATGGTAACCGAGCAGTCCTGGTAACCAACAGGGAGAGCTGTTGGGAGAGCTGTTTTAACAGTGATTTCCGCTGAGGCTCACCTCACATTATCATACTTCTCTTTGCAAAACAGTAACTGCTATCACTAAAATAATGGTATGGTCAAAACTATGAGAGTCTTTTGAGCATCCTGTGAAGTTTTTGTGTGTCTGTGGTCAGAAATGTGTCTTGTTGAGCAGTTTAGAAAAGTGAATGTTTTTTTTCCACCTCTAGATATTTTTCCTCTCATTTTAATGGGACTCTATGCGTCAGTTGGTCGGTGTTCCTGTCAGTAAAATGCCCACCGAGCCAAAAGTTTTTGTCCGATTGCCTCCAGAGATCCGCTGTAAGCACGAGCACGAGTGTACCTACAAGCTGGTGTTTTTATTTTTCTGCTGGAGTGAACATTGTGGAAATGGTGGCGAGTTGAAGACGAGATTTTCTGAATATCGGGCAGCTCCTTTCCACTCTGTCAGTTGGCCTCTGCACTCTGGCTGTCAACATTCCACCCCATACACACCAATGCAAAAATCTCAAAGTGGCTGAAAAGTTTCCAATGTTTGAAGTGCGACTGTGCAAAAAGTATGAATGCTGTGAAAAAGCTGAATTCAGGGAAGAAAGTCCTAATCTTTGTGAACGTCTCACAGTTTGAATGGAGTTTTAATGTGGACGTATGAATTATTAGATTAGCTTTGAAAATGCATGAAAAAGTGTGAAAATTGAAGATTTTTGAAGATTCCGTCATCTGCTTGAATGGGAAAAAAAGGCCGAAAAACATCTAATATTTCGAATAATTATGAATGATATCATCTAGAAAAATAGACGCGATTGATTCCCAATTGAGATGAATATTCTGTGTTTGAATGGAGTGAATCCGTTGAAAAATGTGGAAGGAGTTACGTTTAGAAATTTCTGACCTGGAAGATATAATAATAATAATAACTAGAAAAGGCAAGTTCTGAAGAACTTGCGGTTGTGAATGCTCCTCGTGATCAGCTGAAGCCAAATGCGGACTGCTGGCTGTGAAAACTTTGAATAATGTCCACAATATCTAAAAAACTGTGAAATAATGTAGAATATGTTCAAAAACTAAAGCCAAACAGAATTGGTAGCCTAATTCATCTGAAGCCTCGTCTGAAGAAAATGAAGCTTTGTAATAGTTGGGTGAGAATGAAGCATTAAAATATATAGAGTTTGAAGAGATGTTACAGTGAGAATGAGTCAAAGACTCTGAATCAGACTGAGAAATTCAATAAATCTCGATGTGTCGATGATTGGAAATATTTAAATAAATTCAAACACAGTTCCTGGGTTGAAAATAATGTAGAATTGGTTGAAAAACTGAGGCCAAACTGAATTGGTTGCTTTAATTTATTTCAAGTCTCATCTGAAGAGAATAAAGCTTCCTAATAGCTTGGTGAGAATGAAGCATTAAAAAATGGAATATAAGGTTTGAGCCAAACTGCAATGCTAGCTTAAATTTGTGTTGAAAAGCAGCTGATGGAGTAAGAAGAGATGTTACAGTGAGAATGAATCAAATACTCTGAATCTGACTGAGAAATTCAATAAATCTCAATATATCGATGATTAAAACATTTAATTATTTGAATGGAGTTCCCGGCTTGAATGAAAGAAAAAAGAAAATCATTAAATATAGTTTCAATGTTGGGAAATATACTGTGTGTGTGTGTGTGTGTGTGTGTGTGTGTGTGTGTGTGTGTGTGTTTGTGTGCATGTGAGTATGTGCGTAAGCATTGCTTTATATGTGTGTGTGCGTTTCTGTGCATCTGAGTGTGTGTTTAAGCATGGCTTTATATGTGTGTGTGTGTGTGTGTGTGTGTGTGTGTGTGTGTGTGTGTGTGTGTGTCAAACTGACTCATTGATAAATCTGTCTCTCTGTGTTGGCTCAGTTGTTCCCGGTTGCCACGGTGATGGTAACCGAGCAGTCCTGGTAACCAACAGGGAGAGCTGTTGGGAGAGCTGTTTTAACAGTGTTTTCAGCTGAGGCTCACCTCACATTATCATACTTCTCTTTGCAAAACAGTAACTGCTATCACTAAAATAATGGTATGGTCAAAACTATGAGAATCTTTTGAGCATCCTGTGAAGTTTTTGTGTGTCTGTGGTCAGAAATGTGTCTTGTTGAGCAGTTTAGAAAAGTGAATGTTTTTTTTCTGCCTCTAGATATTTTTCCTCTCATTTTAATGGGACTCTATGCGTCAGTTGGTCGGTGTTCCTGTCAGTAAAATGCCCACTGAGGCAAAAGTTTTTGTCCGATTGCCTCCAGAGATCCGCTGTAAGCACGAGCACGAGTGTACCTACAAGCTGGTGTTTTTATTTTTCTGCTGGAGTGAATATTGTGGAAATGGTGGCAGGTTGAAGACGAGATTTTCTGAATATCGGGCAGCTCCTTTCCACTCTGTCAGTTGGCCTCTGCACTCTGGCTGTCAACATTCCACCCCATACACACCAATGCAAAAATCTCAAAGTGGCTGAAAAGTTTCCAAAGTTTGAAGTGCGACTGTGCAAAAAGTATGAATGCTGTGAAAAAGCTGAATTCAGGGAAGAAAGTCCTAATCTTTGTGAACGTCTCACAGTTTGAATGGAGTTTTAATGTGGACGTATGAATTATTAGATTAGCTTTGAAAATGCATGAAAAAGTGTGAAAATTGAAGATTTTTGAAGATTCCGTCATCTGCTTGAATGGGAAAAAAAGGCCGAAAAATGTCTAATATTTCTGAAATTATGAATGATATCAATTAGAAAAATAGACGCAATTGATTCCCAATTGAGATGAATGTTCTGTGTTTGAATGGAGTGAATCCGTTGAAAAATGTGGAAGGAGTTAAGATTTGAAATTTCTGACCTGGAAGATATAATAATAATAATAAGAAGAAAATTAAAGAATTCCGTGAAAACGAAGAACATATGTTGTGAATGCCTTCTGCATTCACAACCAATAAGAAGAAGAAAATTAAAGAATTCCGTGAAAACGAAGAACATATGTTGTGAATGCCTTCTGCATTCACAACCAATAATAATAAGAAGAAAATTAAAGAATTCCGTGAAAACGAAGAACATATGTTGTGAATGCCTTCTGCATTCACAACCAATAAGAAAATTAAAGAATTCCGTGAAAACGAAGAACATATGTTGTGAATGCCTTCTGCATTCACAACCAACTAGAAAAGGCAAGTTCTGAAGAACTTGTGGTTGTGAATGCTCCTCGTGAGCAGCTGAAGCCAAATGCGGACTGCTGGCTGTGAAAACTTTGAATAATGTCCACAATATCTAGAAAACAGTGAAATAATGTAGAATTTGTTCAAAAACTAAAGCCAAACTGAATTGGTAGCTTTAATTCATCTGAAGCCTTGTCTGAAGAAAATGAAGCTTTGTTATAGTTGGGTGAGAATGAAGCATTAAAATATATAGAGTTTGAAGAGATGTTACTGTGAGAATGAGTCAAAGACTCTGAATCAGACTGAGAAATTCAATAAATCTCGATGTGTCGATGATTGGAAATATTTAAATAAATTCAAACACAGTTCCTGGGTTGAAAATAATGTAGAATTGGTTGAAAAACTAAGGCCAAACTGAATTGGTTGCTTTCAGTTATTTGAAGTCTCATCTAAAGAGAATAAAGCTTCCTAATAGTTTGGTGAGAATGAAGCATTAAAAATAGAATATAAGGTTTGAGCCAAACTGCAATGCTAGCTTAAATTTGTGTTGAAAAGCAGCTGATGGAGTATGAAGAGATCTTACAGTGAGAATGAATCAAATACTCTGAATGTGACTGAGAAATTCAATAAATTTCAATATATCGATGATTAAAACATTTAATTATTTGAATGGAGTTCCCGGCTTGAATGACAGAAAAAAGAAAATCATTAAATATAGTTTCAATGTTGGGAAATATACTCTGTGTGTGTGTGTGTGTGTGTGTGTGTGTGTGTGTGTGTGTGTGTGTGTGTGTGTGCATGTGAGTATGTGCTTAAACATGGCTTTATATGTGTGTCTGTGTGTGTGTGTGTGTGTGTGTGTGTGTGTGTGTGTGTGTGTGTGTGTGTGTGTCTGTACATGTGTGGTCATGTGTGCATGCTCACACATGCATATCCGAGTGTGTGTGTGTGTGTGTCAAACTGACTCATTGATAAATCTGTCTATCTGTGATGGCTCAGTTGATCTCGGTTGCCACGGTGATGGTAACCGAGCAGTCCTGGTAACTGGCAGGGAGAGCTGTTGGGAGAGCTGTTTTAACAGTGTTTTCACCTGAGGCTCACCTCACATTATCATACTTCTCTTTGCAAAACAGTAACTGCTATCACTAAAATAATGGTATGGTCAAAACTATGAGAGTCTTTTGAGCATCCTGTGAAGTTTTTGTGTGTCTGTGGTCAGAAATGTGTCTTGTTGAGCAGTTTAGAAAAGTGAATGTTTTTTTTCTGCCTCTCGATATTTTTCCTCTCATTTTAATGGGACTCTATGCGTCAGTTGGTCGGTGTTCCTGTCAGTAAAATGCCCACCGAGCCAAAAGTTTTTGTCCGTTTGCCTCCAGAGATCCGCTGTAAGCACGAGCACGAGTGTACCTACAAGCTGGTGTTTTTATTTTTCTGCTGGAGTGAACATTGTGGAAATGGCGGCGAGTTGAAGACGAGATTTCCTGAATATCGGGCAGCTCCTTTCCACTCTGTCAGTTGGCCTCTGCACTCTGGCTGTCAACATTCCACCCCATACACACCAATGCAAAAATCTCAAAGTGGCTGAAAAGTTCCAATGTTTGAAGTGCGACTGTGCAAAAAGTATGAATGCTGTGAAAAAGCTGAATCCAGGGGAAGAAAGTCCTAATCTTTGTGAACGTCTCACAGTTTGAATGGAGTTTTAATGTGGACGTATGAATTATTAGATTAGCTTTGAAATTGCATGAAAAAGTGTGAAAATTGAAGATTTTTGAAGATTCCGTCATCTGCTTGAATGGGAAAAAAAGGCTGAAAAATGTCTAATATTTCTGAAATTATGAATGATATCAACTAGAAAAATAGACGCAATTGATTCCCAATTGAGATGAATGTTCTGTGTTTGAATGGAGTGAATCCGTTGAAAAATGTGGAAGGAGTTAAGTTTTGAAATTTCTGACCCGGAAGATATGATAATAATTCAAATAAAACTAGAAAAGGCAAGTTCTGAAGAACTTGCGGTTGTGAATGCTCCTCGTGACCAGCTGAAGCCAAATGCGGACTGCTGGCTGTGAAAACTTTGAATAATGTCCACAATATCTAGAAAACAGTGAAATAATGTAGAATTTGTTCAAAAACTAAAGCCAAACTGAATTGGTAGATTTAATTCATCTGAAGCCTTGTCTGAAGAAAATGAAGCTTTGTTATAGTTGGGTGAGAATGAAGCATTAAAATATATAGAGTTTGAAGAGATGTTACAGTGAGAATGAGTCAAAGACTCTGAATCAGACTGAGAAATTCAATAAATCTCAATTTGTCGATGATTGGAAATATTTAAATAAATTTAAACACAGTTCCTGGGTTGAAAATAATGTAAAATTGGTTGAAAAACTGAGGCCAAACTGAATTGGTTGCTTTAATTTATTTGAAGTCTCATCTGAAGAGAATAAAGCTTCCTAATAGTTTGGTGAGAATGAAGCATTAAAAATAGAATATAAGGTTTGAGCCAAACTGCAATGCTAGCTTAAATTTGTGTTGAAAAGCAGCTGATGGAGTAAGAAGAGATGTTACAGTGAGAATGAATCAAATACTCTGAATCTGACTGAGAAATTCAATAAATCTCAACATATTGATGATTAAAACATTTAATTATTTGAATGGAGTTCCCGGCTTGAATGAAAGAAAAAACAAAATCATTAAATATAGTTTCAATGTTGGGAAATATACTGTGTGTGTGTGTGTGTGTGTGTGTGTGTGTGTGTGTGTGTGTGTGTTTGTGTGTGTGTGTGTTTGTGTTTGTGTGCATGTGAGTAAGTGCTTAAGCATTGCTTTATATGTGTGTGTGCGTTTCTGTGCATGTGAGTGTGTGCTTAAGCATGGCTTTATATGTGTGTGTGTGTGTGTGTGTGTGTGTGTGTGTGTGTTTGTGTGCATGTGAGCATGTGCTTAAGCATGGCTTAATGTGCGTTTGTGTGCGTTTGTGTGCATGTGAGTGTGTGCTTAAGCATGGCTTTATGTGTGTGTGTGTGTGTGTGTGTGTGTGTGCGTGCGTGTGTGCGCGCATGCGAGTGTGTGCTTAAGCCTGGCTTTGTGTGTGTGTGTGCGCGTGTGTGTGTGTTTATGTGCATGTGAGTGTGTGCTTAAGCATTGCTTTATGTGTGTGCGCGTGTGCGTTTTTGTGCATGTGAGTGTGTGCTTAAGCGTGGCTTTATATGTGTGTGCGCATTTGTGTGCATGTGAGTGTGTGCGTGTGTGTGTGTGTGTCTGTACATGTGTGGTCATGTGTGCATGCTCACACATGCATATCTGAGTGTGCGTGTGTGTGTGTCAAACTGACTCATTGATAAATCTGTCTCTCTGTGTTGGCTCAGTTGTTCCCGGTTGCCACGGTGATGGTAACCAAGCAGTCCTGGTAACCAACAGGGAGAGCTGTTGGGAGAGCTGTTTTAACAGTGATTTCCGCTGAGGCTCACCTCACATTATCATACTTCTCTTTGCAAAACAGTAACTGCTATCACTAAAATTATGGTATGGTCAAAACTATGAGAGTCTTTTGAGCATCCTGTGAAGTTCTTGTGTGTCTGTGGTCAGAAATGTGTCTTGTTGAGCAGTTTAGAAAAGTGAATGTTTTTTTTCTGCCTCTAGATATTTTTCCTCTCATTTTAATGGGACTCTATGCGTCAGTTGGTCGGTGTTCCTGTCAGTAAAATGCCCACCGAGCCAAAAGTTTTTGTCCGATTGCCTCCAGAGATCCGCTGTAAGCACGGGCACGAGTGTACCTACAAGCTGGTGTTTTTATTTTTCTGCTGGAGTGAACATTGTGGAAATGGTGGCGAGTTGAAGACGAGATTTTCTGAATATCGGGCAGCTCCTTTCCACTCTGTCAGTTGGCCTCTGCACTCTGGCTGTCAACATTCCACCCCATACACACCAATGCAAAAATCTCAAAGTGGCTGAAAAGTTTCCAATGTTTGAAGTGCGACTGTGCAAAATGTATGAATGCTGTGAAAAAGCTGAATTCAGGGAAGAAAGTCCTAATCTTTGTGAACGTCTCACAGTTTGAATGGAGTTTTAATGTGGACGTATGAATTATTAGATTAGCTTTGAAAATGCATAAAAAAGTGTGAAAATTCCGTGAAAACGAAGAACACATGTTGTGAATGCCTTCTGCATTCACAACCAATAAGAAAATTAAAGAATTCCGTGAAAACGAAGAACATATGTTGTGAATGCCTTCTGCATTCACAACCAATAAGAAAATTAAAGAATGAACATTTAAAGAATTATGAACAATTAAATGAACAATTAAAGAATTAAAGAACAATTAAATGAACAATTAAAGAATTATTGGTTGTGAATGCCTTCTGCATTCACAACCAATAATAATAATAAGAAAATTAAAGAATTCCGTGAAAATGAAGAACATATGTTGTGAATGCCTTCTGCATTCACAACCAATAAGAAAATTAAAGAATTCCGTGAAAACGAAGAACATATGTTGTGAATGCCTTCTGCATTCACAACCAATAAGAAAATTAAAGAATTCCGTGAAAACGAAGAACAAATGTTGTGAATGCCTTCTGCATTCACAACCAATAATAATAATAAGAAGAAAATTAAAGAATTCCGTGAAAACGAAGAACATATGTTGTGAATGCCTTCTGCATTCACAACCAATTATAGTACTAGTAGTAATTATAGTACTAGTAGATAGTCGTAGTAGTAGTAAGTTAGTAGTACTAGTAGATAGTCGTAGTAGTAGTAATAATAGTAGTAGTTATAGAAGTACTAGTAGTAGTAGTAGTTAGTACTAGTAGTATTAGTAGTTATAGTCGTAGTAGTAGTCAAAGAGCTGTAACCAGTCAGGAGATGCTAGTTTGGAAATGTGTGCGCGGGCCTCAGGCTGCAGGCGGCACTGTTCACAGCGCCGGTGTTACCGGAACTGGACTGCACTGTGAACCGGAAGTTCTTTCATTTTAGCTGGAGAATGAAAATTGTCTTCTTATTTTTCCCATGATGTCTGTTTGAGGACTAAAACCGTTAGCTAAACAGACTATTATTCCTGGAATGGAAGACGCCGTGCCGCACACCGATAGCCTGGAAACAACTGTGTTCAGCATCCGTCTTTTATTTCAGCAAAACTATTCAACGGAAACGTGTTTTATGTCCACAAATAAGCTTTGCTTTGCAGTTAGACGGTAGGAAGCTAACTTCACGTTAGCTGCCTGCCGAACTGTGATATTGTCGAACTTCGGTCAGGAACATCCAGTAACACGGAAGGTAATGTAAAGTTATTAAAAGATAACAACATTTCTTGTTTTGATGGTGTGTTTTGCTTGGCTTTATGGAAGTAAGTTTTGATAATGTCAACGCTGACAGCAAACGTGGACTGAAGCTAGCCATGAGCAGTCATAACAAACCGGGACGGGAATCAAGGAGCGAACTTAACCCAGGTGTTATCATGTGTAGACTAATGTTACGTCAACGTTGCTGACTAAATAGCAAATTGTTAGTTACTAAGTTGTAAGTAGTGTAACACGGATCAGATGTCACTTTTGATGTATGATGACTTCACATCGGCTTTGGGCATCTGTTTTCAATTTCCAGACAACTATCGTTAGCTTGCTAGCTAACTTCCGCTAGGCACCCAGATTAGCTGCTTGTCAGCTTGTTATGTATTTTACTAAACAGCTGGACATGGGAGGGTGTGTGTGTGTGTGTGTGTGTGTGTGTGTTAGATCTATACATGAGAAACGGCCTCCTATGACTTAATATCTAAGTGGCTGCAGCGTTGTTCACGTTACAGAGTTAACGGCTCTTGTGTTTACATAAACTCCGCTTTCGTTAGCTGAATTAGCATTAGCTAATTTAGCGTTATGATAACTGTAATGTTAGCTGTTAGTCCAAACGCCCTAACGGCTAACGATTATGGTTATGATCAAAATCGTGATTTCTTGTGTTAAAAATGCGTTTTAGCACCACGTATTTTTCACGGCCAACGTAGATATGACATCGATGAAGTAAGAAGACAAGATAAACACGATACTAATGACAAAACCTCTTAATGTCAAAACCGGAATGGTCGATTTTTACCTCACCAATTCCATTTCTGTCATGTTTCTCTTACTCTTATGCTGCTCTTCTGTAACATTTACACCCCCCCCATTTCATCTATAAATGAACAGTTCTTATTATGCTGATAGCGATTGATTGGTTAATGATTACTGAACAGTCCGCCAACCAAACAGCCAACGATTCCAGGTTTTCTCTCATGTAACGTTAGACTTTTTTAAAAAATCACATTGATGAGGGTCACCTTAGTGTCAATGTTGCTGTTAGCAATGACAGTGAGTCAGCATAAACAAATCCCAGACCCTGAAACTGAAGCAACTAAATGGAATTTTAAATATAATTGACTGTATGTCTAGATGGACGACATGGCCGCTTCCCAAAGGTGAAGCTACAACCTCTTGACTAACCCTGGATGACTGGCTGCGGTATAGGTCACAAGTCCCTCCTCGTCCATCTAAGCGGCTGGGACATAGGCCATGATAAAATATGCTCTCTATCATTTGAGGCAGACCTTGTTTTTATCACGCTGATGAACTAGACCATGGCATAAAATGTATAATGTCTTAGGAACACACCAACACCAACATGGCAATATCAGATCGTCCAGCTGTGTACTTATCTGAGGTGAGTTAGAAAGACAGACATAATAGAGAGAAAGTTGTTAACATTGACACAAGCTTTGGTACCGGTGGGGGGTGGGGGGTGGGGGGGGGGGGGGGGGGGGGGGGGGGGGTGGGGGGGGGGTGCAGAAGTGGCAGGGCCTTGGTTGGGGGGAAGAGAGTGAAAGAGATGGTGTGTATAAAGTAAGCTGCAGGGTTCTTCATTGATTGGGATCGACAGATGCTTTGCTGAAGTAATGGCGCAAAAGACAGATGGATACAGGAGATATCTTTAATTATGCTATTATGAGAAGTGAACAATATTTTCAGTTGATTATACTAATTGGACTGTGGTGGCCTACTTCAGTCTAGGTAATTAATGGGAAACATAGTATTGTGATGTCACCCAGTCGTCCAATCATTTGCCCCCTTCTTTAAATAGTTAGCCCTTGCTCTTTTATGGTGTGGCTCTGTTCTGCTTCTCTAAATGTGATATTTTTCATGAAAGAGTAATCATGAATTCCAATGTTGGGAGAGGGGCCTCTTGTATCATGTAGCTAATTGGTAAATAATGTTGATGGTCGATCCAAAAAGAGTGAATCTATAATATGTGATTCATCACTCTCCGTACATAGCTCATCAGTTGGAGCAGACGAAGACAGCCGGAGCTGAAGGGATTCAAACATCCCTCTTCACCATCGGGTCCTGAGATGACATCACAGCAGCCGCAGGTCCCCAATGCTGTTATTCCTCCCAACCTTGCTCAGAACTCCTCTGCTCAGCAGGCCCGGCCTCATATTCAGGCTAATCAGCTGGACTCGAGTCAGAGCAGTGCGGCCTCAAGGCCTCTGGACCACAGACCGCTGACAGGCAGGCCGGGCTGCTCCGGTGTGGCAGCAACCAGCGGGGAGTCAGCCACCAGGAACGTTTCTGCATCCTGCACCAACTCCAGCTCATCCAGAAGAGATGGGGGCTTTGAACCGTGGCCTGAGGAGGCAGCGGACAACTCCCATGGGCTGTACTCACTCCATCGCATGTTTGACATAGTTGGAGCCCAGCTAACGCACCGGGATGTCAGGGTACTGTCATTCCTGTTTGTTGATGTGATTGATGAGTATGAGCGTGGTGGCATCAGGAGTGGAAAGGATTTCCTGCTGGCCCTTGAGCGCCAAGGTCGCTGTGATGAGACCAACTTCAGACACATTCTCCAGCTGCTGAGGATTATCACACGCCATGACCTACTGCCTTATGTCACACTCAGGAAACGGCAGGCTGGTGAGTACAGCTACAGGCTTTCTTGAATTAATGATTAATTAATAACGTATATTAGAGATAGACCAATATGTTTTTTTCAGGGCTGATACCGATACGATTATTAGTAGTCAAAGAGGCCGGTAACCTATATTTGGAGCCGATATTCATTTGCAGTAAAAGGGAAAATATTGGCGTCAAAATTTTGAATAATACAAACTCCAACACTTTGTTTAAATGCCTTTAAGCATATGTTTATTAAACAGTTTATCAGATTTGCAACATGTTAATTTAACATGTTGCAAATCTGACAAGCTGTTAGTTGAGTGTAATACTTCCATACTGCACTTTTAGACTTAAGTCTATCCATCTGCATTAAGGGTTTCAAAAAATAAGAGAGTTAAAAGTGGGGCCACATGCTGACATATGCTCAACTCATCATGCTTAATTTACTACAGCATTGGGAAGCCTGTAGTTGATTTTATTATGTAAATGTTATATTATTAACATGTGATTGCAGGGACCCTGTCATTCAAAACTAGGCTGCTTCATTACCAACGATTAATGTAACTATAGCTGAAAAAATAGTACAATAGCAATAGGAGAGACTATTCATCCCTGAACACTGTGCAGTTCATGTAGGCTTTATGATGCAGTTACATTATGTCTTAAGTCTTGAACAGCAATATCCTGCTCCTCTCTACAAGAAATTGTCAAAGACAGCTTCAGGACATACTACATGACAATATGACATTTTCTACTGCTTGGGATCTCTCAAACCCAGAAAAAGATAAAGTAAAATAACTTTGTAGTTAAACAGCAATTATTGCCCTACAGTTTTCTGTCAGACAGACGGTGCTTTGCTGTCAGTTTCTGCAGCTTCTCATGTGGCTTATACACAGACACAGACACACACACGCACACACACACACACACACACACACACACACACACACACACACACTATTCTCTAGCCATCCTCTCAATGTGCTTCTCTGCAATAAAACTAACGGAATTTTACTCTCTCTCTCTCTCTCTCTCTCTCTCTCTCTCTCTCTCTCTCTGTCTCTCTCTTTCTTTATCCCTCTCACACACACACACACACGCACACATACAAACAAACACTTCTTACTTTTATCACTGACTATTTCCCTATCAATATTATCAGCAACCTTGTTTCAAGTGATTAAACCGTTAAAAACACTAAATAGCCTACAGCATCTTCACTTTAATAATCAGTGTTGATCATAGGAACAGACAGCTGCCACTAACGTACAGTAACGTTAGTAGTCGTGATTTGTACAGTTTCTACAGTCGGCTGAGCGTCTACAGCCAGAGAAGGAGAAAGCGGACTGGTGGGCTAACATTACGCTAAAAGCTAATCAGCCTTCACCTCAACGTGCTTCCCTGCAATAAAACTGGACTGAATTGCATTTATTAGGTTTTTACTCTCTCACTCACACACACAGACTATTTCCATATCGATATTATCAGCAACCTTGTTGCAAGTGATTAAGAGGCTCGTCTGGAGGGACTGCAAGCGAGCAGAGCTGCCGCTTATGTTTATATAACGTTAACGGGCTCACAGTAACACAGCAACTTTGAATCCAGTTTTACATGGCGGCTAAAATTTTTCTCCTCTCCGCTGTGTATGTGAGCAGTGTGCATGCACAGCTTTCACTGCTGATTGGCTGTTACCCGCTCTGCGTGTAACCAGAGTGTGTAAATCAGTTGGTGCTGTGGGTGGGACAATGCTGGAGACAGAGCAGTGATAGCAGACAGAGGCGCGACTGCATCAGAGCCAAAATAACCCAGTTTTCAATTGATCTCTTATCGGCCGTCGGATTTTAACCTTCTGGGGTCTGGGGTATAATTGGCCGTTTTTGACTATTTTTGATTTTTTAAATTATATTTCACCTTAAAAACTATTTACCTTGCCTTGTTTGGTGTCATTATTTTCGGCACAACCTCACATGTGTGACTGTACAGTTATTTTTTTATTTTGACATACTGTATTAACACAATTGACCTAAAATCACTAAAAAACATAAAATCCGAGTAAGAAAAAGTTTGTTTTTTTACTGTGAAAACCACAAAAATGTTTAATGAACCATTTGTATTACTTATAATGCAAATATAAATTGTTGTTTACTAAATTTGTGCATAAGTTTTCGAAATTTACAAAGTTATATGTAACTATTTACATTTAAATGCAGGCAATGCCTCAGAGTCAGGGCTCCTCAGCTGAAAGAAGAGCTGCACTGCCTGCTGCACATTCAGCTTCTCCTCATTGTTTAGACTCATTAAATAAAAAAACGACTCCACTACACACTAAACACACTTCACTAAACACTACAGAACACACTAACTATGCACTCCAAACACGCTAAATGTCACAAATCATTCAAAATCTAAACTCTCAAAACTCGCGATCTCTGTCGCTGCCTCTGTCACCGGTACTGCTGCTTTCACTTTTCCGCCCCGTCACTCCCAAATCTTCCCCCTGTCCCCCAGCAACAGATCACGTGACTTGCCAAATAATTTTATGATTGGCTGATGTGGTGCCTTTTTCCACCAATAGGAACACGTTTTTTGCTTTCACACACTTCCTGTTTGCGGACACGTTCATGAGGAAAGCCAGATTTTACTTTCTCTTCCTGCACCAAATGCGCAGCAAATGTGACGGCAACATTAGCGAAAAAGCGTGGCGGACATAATATATCGTATCTCCGGTTTTACTTGGCCTATCAACACGATTTAAAAAACTGGTATATAGTTTGAAGGCTGCTCGAACACATAAAGTCGAAACTGAGACTCACAGAGGCGCCGTTTCGCTGCTACATCAGCTGAAATTGGTCACGTGATTTTGACGCGCCTGCGCGTCAATCGACCCCAGAGGTTTAAAAAAAGGCCGATGCCGATATGCGTCAAAATACCGAATATCGGCGTCGATAATCAGTCTATCCCCAACGTATATAAGGTGATCCACTTTCTGACAAATACATTAATGCAGAAATTATGCTGAGCTTCAATACATCCCATTGTGTCAAAACTTAGTCGTTCGAGGGCTTCGATCCATATTAATCATGCCAATCATAAGTCTTTTTTGGCCGCTCGAAGCACTTGTATGGTATCTGTGTGAATTAACGTGCATCAAAATTCGTGTGGCTTGCAGGGCTCCAAAGTGCGACCAAGTGGTGGCATTTTGCAACCAAAATTTGAGACAGTGCGACCAAATTTTACATTTAGTCGCACACGTGCGACCAATGAATTTACCAGTGTTTTTTTTTTTTTTTTTTTACACCGGTAGTGGAAGGGAACCAAAGCGAATCAAAGAATCTGGAATTTCAGGTGGCAGGCCAATGTGTGTTAGATGGGCAGGGAATGGCACTGTAAGTGGCTAATGCGTGGAGGGGGAGGGTCCGAAAGTTGTTCCAAGTGCAGAGGGAAAAATCCCCCCAAGGAAAAGGTTTCACTTTAAACGAACAATGGCGAAAAAAAAACTCTGTGATTCCAGCAGATACGTGTCCTCTGCGTGGCGGAGCTGAGCTGGTTTTTCACTTCAGATAATGTCTTAACTTCCACTAGGTCCGCTGCGCTGGTATCTGCTCTGGAGGGCTCCGGCAGTCCGGAGCAGATAGCAGCAAGTTTTTCACATATGACAGCTCATTTGACTCTGTGCTACTTACATGCGTGTTTGTCTCCAAGATCGACAGCAGTTTTGGACACATTTGTGCAGTACTATTATGATCTTCTTTCCATGAGACAATATGTCACAACTAGTGATGTTGCTATGTTTTCGATATGGTGAGTCATCTGGACCCACAGGTGGTCATTTGATGGGTCCCTAATAAAATTTGTGGTTTCTGACAAACTGTCATGCTTGATGTTATATGGTTATAATCAGATAACCATCATACAATCATTATTGATGAAAATATATCGAAGAGTAAACAAATGAAAAACAAAAGAAACCCAAATCTGAAATCAAAACATTGGCACATCTGCAGCTGCCCCCTGAAAGTTGATGAGCCAGACAGTCAGAGTACGTTAGAAAAACAAGATCAAACATAGAATGCTAGAAACATGCACAGGGGTAACATCTCATTGAGGAATTATAAATAAAAGGAACCATGAATATAGTTTTATATTATCTGCCATTTTAGTTAAAAAAAACAACAACTGATTTAGCAAATGAGAGAAGCTGAAATTTAGGGGCACCAGATCCTAATTCACATTTCTAGGGCCCCACAATGTGTAGCCTCAGCCTTGTACTGATAGCGCTGTCAACAGCTGGCAAGGGAGGCGCTATGTGATGTGGGATTTTATAACTGAACTGTGAGCAGGACACACACTTTTACTCTCTCTGACTGTGTGGAAATCTGATGATGAAGAAAAGCATTAAAATGTGAGTATGTGGCTGCATGTAACATACTGATGTAACAGGCTGATGAAGAAGTTTAGTGTGGAGCTGAACAGACAAAAACACAAATAATTGAATCTTTTTATTGAAAACCCAAATCTGGTTTAACTGATAACATCCTAAATCAGGTAGGCCTACAGCCCTATCGCATCACCCATCATCAGAGCTGATTATTCTTGACAGTGACCCTGTTATTTTATTTACCAGTACCCATGTTTGTTGGAATCAGTGAGTCAAGCACTAGTCCTGTTGCAGCAGAAAGTGTCAGGATGATTGAGAGGCGTACAGTGTGCAGATGGTTGGAAACTGTAACCAGCTGATTTATTCTGTCTTGATAATTAGTGTCCTTTTATTTTATTATTTCAATATGGATTTGTTGTTTATGATGTAGCATTATCTGGGATAAACTATAGTGCGTCCTCTGGATTCAGGGAAAGTAAGGTCACTGCGTCCTCAGATTTTAATGCGTACCTAGCGACATCATTGCACAATACACATACAATACTGTTAATTCCAAATGAAATGGATGATGTATAGAACGGTGGTCATTATCGGGAAAATAAGTCCCGACAGGACGAACCGGAATAGTCTGATCCGTCCCGAAGGGACTTATTTTCCCGATAATGACCGCCATTCTATAAATTATCCCGCTTATTACACGGCTACTTGGTAACACGAAAAAAAAAACAATTTTGCAATTTATTTGTTACCGTTCACAGTGTTTTTCAGCAGAGAAATAGTTCGTCAAAACGACGCCATTTCGCTTCTCCCTCTCTTTTTCTTTTTGGGACCTTTGACGACAACTCAGCCTTTTGCCAAGACCCAAAATCACAGTATTTACGAAAAATATTAAAGTTAATGTGAAACTCATCCATACTAGTGGCATAGGAGTAGTTTTTTCTGATATGAAGTAGACTACAGATCAGCTGACGTCGCTTAGCAACCGAAGACGCCGGGGTGATAAGTGACCGGACCACTTGCGGAGCAAAGATTTTAGTGCGCGGAGTGATGCGAAATACGTAAATCAGAGGCAAAAAGGCCACTTTCCTTGACGACGGTCAAATATGCTTAGCAGCGGTCTGTTATATGAAAATAACTGACCGCCGAACGTTGGAGAGCCTCATTCAAGTGAATGCAAGTGAATGCATTAAGAAGAGCCATGTAATAAATTGATATATCATCATTTCCTTTGGTTAGGGGGTTAGGGTGTTCATCATATCTGAAAAAGAAACACATTTATTTTGAGCAACAGCACATATTTAGATAATGTAAAGTAATGCATTAGTTTCACAGAAACTTCTCATTTTCCTTGCTTCAGAATAACCATGTGCTGTGTCACAATATTAAATGTATTTAGAACCAACGGAGATCCTCGCCGGGAAACTTCTGAGATGAAAGCATTTTTGTATGTGTAAAGCATGTATGACTGTCGCTTAGCAAATGCCAAACTGAACCGAGCAATGAAGCGTGTCTTCTCATGCTGTTACTGTACTATTCTCTCTGTCTAAAGTCGTTGGCGGGCTACATGGTGTCAGACCTAGGAACAATGTGATGTGTTGATATTAGGGGTGGAATGGTTCATCAAAAAAATCCGTCCCGTTCGGTACGCTTGTCACGGTTCGGGGCGCGTGTGTACCGTTCGGTTAGGCACGCGCAACTTCTTTTTCTCATTTACTAACGAGGCGAAGCGTGTACACTCCAGAGCAGCAGGTGGCGGTACTGAGCTGGATGCCAACCGCCAGTAAACAAGAAGAGGAAGCGAAGCGGTGTAGCAGATAGTAATAGATTGTCTTTGGGTCAGTTGTGGAGACGTTTGTGGGAATGGCAAGTGGAAAAGAATCGGACGTAAAAGATGCACTGTAGCACTGCAGCACTGTATAGGCCTGCTGGATGGGACCACTTTGCATTTAGAGTGTCCTACGATCACAGCAGTATGAAAGTTGTTGGCAAAAGTGCGACAGTGTGCAAGCATTGTGCAACACGTGTTGTTTATGCTTACAGTAACACGACTAACATGTCAGCTCATCTGCAAAGACATCATCCCAGTGAGACAACTGGCAGCACAAGGAGGAAATGGAGAGAGTCAACAGGACAACTTCTGCTCCCCACAGCTTTTAAACAGCCTGACAGTGACGAGTCAGACGGGGCAACATGCATAACGAAAGGAGTGGTGTTTCATAGCCAAAGATATGCAGCCTTTTGCCATGGTGGAGGGTGTGGAATTTTTTTGTATGATTTAAACACTTGAGCCACGATATAAAATAAAATCCTCTCCCGCAAACACTAAAGCAACACGTTAATTCCCACACTTTATGAAGAGACCCAACGAGGAATTGTTAGAGTTGTCTGACAGCCTGTGTAGCGCTTACTAGTGATGGATGGACCTCCAGGGCTACTGAAAGTTTCCTGACTGTAGCTGCCCATTACATTACATCAGTGACAGTGAATAACTACTTGTTCTTAGCATTTGTTTAAGATAACTTTATTTGCCAAATAAATTAAAAGCATGTTGGAACTAGCAATGTCTCCTCTCTTGCAGTGCCAGAATCTACCTACTTTTAACCTCAGACTGTCACAATGATGTATTAAATGTCAGACTGCCTCATTCTTTCAGTTTTAACCTGACTATACAAGACATAATTGATTTTTCCTAACGATAAGCGTATACCGAACCAAACCGAAAACCGTGACCACAAAACCGTGATAGGAACCAAATCGTGGATTTTGTGAACCGTTCCACCCCTAGTTGATATCCATATAAAGATGCAGTAAATTCTATTAATGGTATCTTTCCCTAATAATGTTGCATTGTGAATGATACATCTGTCTCGAACGTGGCAGTAACCTAGCAGCAGAGTCCTGCAGTGTGTTTGTTAAGGTTGGGTCAATTTCCACGTTTTTCTAACTGGTTTGATATGAGGCCTATGACTTGACCGGACCTGACCTGTTTTCATTTCTCACAATAGCCATTCAACTTAACTTGTCTTCTTCTGAAGTTAAGCAATACACGGAATATTACAATCATCCAGTCAGCGAAGCTGGAGAAAAGATGGCAGCAGCAACATTTCAAATAGTCACACGTGTAAACTAGGGCTGGACGATTAATCGAATTTTGATCGCGATTTCGATTTTGGCTTCTCACGATCATGAAAACACTGTAAGAAGAAAAACAATTAATGTACCGCCACGTGGCGTGTATGCAAATTACTGCGCTGTAACCGCGATTGACAACATGGCAGAAAAGCAGCCTGAGCCTTTAGTTGAAAAGAAAGGTAGGACAACTTCGGTCATTTGGAGACATTTTGGCTTCAAATCGTCGGACGTGGAGCAGAAGGAGATTGTTTGCAAAGTTTGACACGCCGTCGTGTCTGTACTCCAGGGCAACACGACATATTTATTCAACCATTTAAAGTTCAGCCATAAAGTGGTCTATGACAAAGTATTGAAGGAGCAAAAGACCCAAAAAAGTGCAAGAGCGTCAACTTTAGCCACCGCCACCACCACCGCAACACAGTCCTCCATTGAGGACACTCTTTACAATGCCGCTCCATATCCCACCGGCTCCCTGCGACAGCAAGAGATAACGGAGGCTGTGACATTCATGCTAGCTAGGACATGTCAGTACAGTTAGCAACTCAGGCTTCATAACACTGGTCAAGACTTTGGACAAGCGGTACGTGTTGCCATCACGAAAAACACTTCAGCAGAGTTGCACTGCCTGCTTTGTAATATAAATGTCGCGCTGAATTTGAAAAAGATGTCTCCATTGCCGAGTATTTTGCCACCACAACGGATGTGTGGTCATCAATCAAACATTTTCGGTACTGATACCGATACCTTCACTTCGATACCGGTATTTTTGAATACTTTTTTATGATACCAATTTTATAATGTCAATTCTAACAAAAATGACATGACACATTACAGTACAAACGTTGAGTTTTACTTGTCAGCTTTGGTATTTTTCCACTGCAAGCAGTTTTCTTACGGAAAAAATAAACAACGAATAATTTTGCAGTGCAAAAGAACACTTGTAAACAAGTGACAAGTCAATGTCTAATGCTCACTGCTACATACTGAGGACCTTTCCACTTAGCAGTTTTTCTTCAGAAAAATCAACATGTCTGCTTTGTCAGGACACAGACAAGCCTGCTCCTGGCTGATGGTTTCTACTGTGAGGAGAAGATAAACGTAATATATATAATATAATATAATATATATATACTGTATATATAACAGTGAACGTTAGGTGAGCTGTTTAACCAGCCGACTCAGTTGATGAGCACATCTTTACGAGATAAGCTTTATCTGTTACTGTCAATCTCTAGTTAGCGTTTGATTTAGCTGGCTACATAGCCATAAAATAAAGCTACACACTATTATCTTAAGTTAGCATTACACACCAGAGTCCGGTGGTGGAGATTTTGAATAGGCTGCTTGGACTCTGTAACAGTGTTGCCAGATTGGGCGGTTTTCCGCCCAATTGGGCTACTTTTGTTTATGCCGGGCGGGAAAAAAATACATTGGGCGGGTGAATAAAATTTGGGCTGGTATTGTCCACATTTGGCGAGTTTTCAATGTTGTGAAAACTGCACTCTGAACTACGGGAACCCACGAGGAGCGCCGGAGGAGAGCGACAACAGCGACAACAACCCCTCCACTGACGGCGAGGAGAGTGTCTTCCCCCCCCCGGCTGACGGCGAGGAGCGCGCCCCCCCCCCCCCCCCCCGGTTTGGGCTGGTTTTTATTGGATTGGGCGGGTTCTAAGATGTGATTGGGCTGGAAACTGTCAATCTGATCTGGCAATACTGCTCTGTAATGTCCACAGGCGGACTTAAATGCTGAGAGGAGGATGGCTGCGGTCTGCTCTTCTTGCAGTCAAACATGGAGCAACTTTCTGCTCTTAAATTGATTCCGTACATGGTCACGTGCTTCATAAAATTAGTTGTGTTGCCGGCATTAGCAACGATGACTTTTTGCATATATTGCATCGCAGAAGATTGGCATCAGTCTTGCTAAAATGGAGCCAAGCTTTTGACCTCGGTGGCATTTTTTAACCAGCTTGACGACACACGACATAGT